>WEKX01001514.1:0-10048 GCA_013390025.1 Pitta sordida
ATTCTGTGAATCTGTGAATCCTTGAAAGTAGATAAAGAATTCTCAGTAAACAAGGATTTTACTGGAGTTTACATGGAAGCACAATAAAAAAGTCTTGGAAAGCAGGTGGGGAATTTCTAGAAATGAAGAAGGGAATTATTAGAAAAGAGATGAGGACTTCTAAAAAAAGCAAGCAATACATTCCAGAGAGCAGCAGGGAAGTCAAAGCAAGCAGAAGAGAAAAATAAACCCTCCAGGAAAATAGATGCAGTTTATAAGTTCTAGACAGAACACTGGAGCTTCCAGAAAGCACTGGGGATCTGCTGGAATGAAAACAGAAAATTTCTTTGCAGCACATTAGGAAATTGCCCTAAAGCAGAGACGAATTCCCAGATATGATACTGAATTTATCTAAAAGAGGGGGCTTCCTAGAAGGATGGGGGAAGTTACAACGTAAGTGATAAAAAGCAACTGGGGGGGGGTCCTGTAAACCTATGGAGGAAGCCTGGAAAAACAAACCGGGAATTCCCAGAAAGCAAGTAATATTTCCTCAAAAATTGTCGTCCCTAGAAAGACAAAGACAAATCACTAGAATGTTAAGAAGGCATTCCTGCAAAGCAAATTAAGAACTCTTCCTAGGAAGAAAGCTGAGCGCACTTCCTCACACGTAGGCAGTCCTAGAAACCAAGCAGGAATTGCTGGAAAGCATACTTCAGTAGTATAGAGCAGAAATTCACAGGCAGCAGGAAGGGAACATTCCTGGGAAGTGGTTAGGGAATATGTATAGGAGACATGGGAGTTTCCGAGAGACGGGAGAGGAAACATTGCTGGAAAGTGAAAGAATGGCATTCCTAGTAAGTAACTTCCTCAAAAAAGGAGGTGCTCCTAGAAAGCAAAGAGGCTGTAAGGGAAAACAATATGGGAACATCTTGTTTGTTAAGCTCTTGGTTAAGTACTGTTCAGGATAAAAGAAGTAGAAACAAGGAATAATTTAAACACATGGACACACAAACAGTATTAAGTGAATGATAACACAGACAATGGACCAGAAGTCCCTGCTGCTAAATGAGTTTTTCCTGGCCCAGCCTTAAAAGTGGCCACAAAGAATGCTAAATACGAACTATAAAGTTCATAACTATAAGGAGGGAGAAACAATTATCAAAGGCACTGTAATTCTCTAGTAAGCTTTAAACAGGATTAGGAAAAGAGCAGAAGAACTCCATCTGGAAAGACTCAAATCCAATCCAGTGGTTTAATAAGGATACCAATGTACAAATGTGAATATTAAGCAGACAGAGGTTATACTGATATTGAAAGGAACTCTGACTCTAGGTGTGTTTGAGACAAGCACATAACAGCAGGCATCTGTCCAGCAAACATCAAGCTGGATAAGCCAGTAAGTACGAGGAGACCAAAAAAACACAAGGGGAAGCTCAGAATCTAGGCACTGATACTTAAGGGATGAATGTCAGTCTACACTACATGGACCTTGAACTGCAATTCCTGATCAGCTGTACAGGAAGAACATAGCTCTACTGTCTTCAGCTGCACTGACTTGGTTGCTATTGGGTTCAAAGAAGTGCATCAGGAGCCACATCCATCAGACAGGGATGCAGGGACCTCCTAGGCCTTAGAGTGTACCCATTTCAGCTTCTGTCACCTGCAAGAAAGAACCACTGGCTCCCAAAAGAAGTAGGATTCTGCAACTCCTCACAGTAACCATATGGTGACTCCAGGAAAGGAAAGGAGAGATTCCTTAAAAGTGAGCTGTAGCGACCCTGGAACTCAGCAGGAAATTCACATACAGCCTACATTATACAGTAATACCTCAAATCCTGTGGGGATTCAGGTCTTCACAGCTGCCATTAAGCCCCTGATCCATAAGGATAGGCAGTTCATGAAAATGCAAATAAGCCACACCAGTCACTTCACCCCTTCAGCCCCGGAGTGCTGGGGAACATTTCTGGCACCACCCTGTGCCCTCAGATGGATCAGGGAAGCAAAGGGAATCTCTTCTGACCACGGGGTGGCCATGCCACCACTAGGAACCATCCAGGTCGTGGCTGCGCTGGGAGCAGTGCTGGATCCCAGTGGCAGGCCACCCCACAGCTGAAAACGTTTTCCAGGTGGCAGCAGTGTCAGGAGCAGCACTAGGACCCAGTATCCACAAACTTCATTTGTGCCTTGAAACTTTTACAACACTCATAAGGGACGGACTCTGGGCAGCTCCCGAGTGAGCCACCATACCCAGCAGGGCATTCCAGTCCTGCCCCCTGGCACAGGCCAGTCCTACCCTGCCAGGGCAAGAACATAGTCCTTGAGAGCAAAGCAGGATTATATGGCCAGAGAAAACATAGGATATCGCTAAAAGGAAAATGAGGGAAGTACATGGAGGTTACATTCTTAGGAAGCATTCCCAGAAAGGAGATAAGGGAATATTCCTGAGAAAAAACACCTAGAAATTATGGAGATTTCTAAAAATCCAGACCCTAAAATATTTCTAGAATACAAGATGGTTATTCCTGAGAAGGATAAAGATCTGTTCCAAGAAAGTAAAGGGTGCCGAAAAATGAGTTGGAGGGGCACAAGACCAGCCTGGATGAGCAAAGAGCTCCTGAAAGAACTAGGGAAAAAAAGGAGGATGTACAGCCTCTGGAAAAAGGGGGAGGTAAATCAGGGTGTGTTTAAGGAAATTGTCAAGTCATGCAGGAGAAAAACTAGAGAGGAAAAGCTCAGATGGAACTCAACCTAGCCGTTTATGTTAAGGACAACAAGAAATGTTTCTATAAGTACATCAACAGTAACAAGACAGGCTGCAGCAACCTCCATTCGCTATTGGATGCAGAGGGGAAAGTAGTAACTAGAGATGAGGGAAAGGCAGAAATACTTAACACCTTCTTTGCCTCCGTTTTTAACAGTAAGAAAGATTGCCTGCAGGACAACTCGACTTGTGGGCTGATGGAAGGAGTAGGGGTGTAACAAACCCCCTTGTAATCCAGGAGGAGGTAGTTAGAGATTTGCTGAGTGTCTGGGATCCTCACAAGTCCATGGAACCAGATGGGATCCATCCGAGGGTGATGAAAGAACTAGCAGATGAACTCGCTAACCCACTCTCCATAATTTACCAACAGTCCTGGCTCACTGGTGATGTGCCACAAGACTGGAAATTGGCTAATGTGACACCCATCCACAAGAAGGGCAGGAAAGATGATCCAAGCAATTACAGACCGGTCAGCCTGAACTCAGTCACGGGTAAAGTCATGGAACAGATAGTNGAGTAATAATTGACAGAAAATTTAATATGAGCCAGTAGCATGCCCAGGTGGCTAAGAAGGCCAATGGCATCCTGGTCTGTATTAGGAACAGTGTGGTCAGTCAGACTAGGGAAGTTATCGTTCCCCTCTACTTGGCGCTGATCAGACCACATCTTGAGTACTGTGTGCAGTTCTGGGCTCCTCAGTTTAAGAAGGATGTTGAGCTGCTTGAGAGGGTCCAGAGAAGAGCGACAAGGATGGTGAAAGGACTGGAGGACAAGGTCTAGATGGTGGGAGGCTTGGATGGATGGAGCATTGTGCCCGTGTTTCCATGCTTATGGGCCTGATCCCTGGGTGGCGTTCGCTTGAGAGTTGGACTAGATGATCCTGTGGGTCCCTTCCAACTCATAACAATCTGTGAACCTGTGGAATAGTCTTGTGAAGCAAACGAAGAAACATTCCTAGAAAACAGAAGAGTATTATGCCCAGAAGGAAAATAAGGCCTATTCTTAGAAAACAGATTCCAGGAAAACAAATGTTTCTCAACACCAAAACCAGGCAATATTCCAAAATAACAAAAAGTGTGTAATATTACTAGATATATGTAATTGGGCAAGTTGTTAGCAAGCCAATCCACCGGTAGTGCTTCTTCTAGGAAGCAAAGAAAGGGCATTGCTAGTGAGATGAGAAGAGCTTTTCCTAAAAGCATAACTGTTACTGGCCTAGAAAACAAATTAGGAAGATGGGGGTGTATTCCTAGAAATCATAACTCTTACCAGCCTAAAAAACAAATGAGGAAGATGGGGTTCTATTCCCAGAAATCAGATAGCAGGGGACTTCTGATCCATTTAGATCCTCATAAGTCTATAGGACCTGGTGGCATCTATCCTAGGGTGTTGAGAGAGCTGGCAGATGAGCTCACTAAGCTTCTCTCAAACATTTATCAGAGGTCTTGGCTTACTGGAGAGGTTCCAGATGACTAGAAGTTGGCTAATGTGCAACCCCTCTACAAGAAGGGTCAGAAGGAAGATCCAGGGAATTACAGACCTGTCAGCTTGACCTCAGTTCTAGGCAAAATTATGGAACACATCATCTTAAGGGATATTATGTTGCACCTCCAGGATAATAAGGAGATCAGATCTAGCCAACATGGATTCAGGAAGGGAAGGTCCTGCCTGACCAATCTAATTTCCTTTTATGATCGGTAACTCTCCCGGTTGATGAGGGAAAAACTGTTGCTGTAGTGTACCCGGATTTTAGCAAAGCCTTTGATATCGTCTCCCACAGTATAAACTCCTGGTGAAACTGGTGGTTCACAGCTTGGACAGGTTTACTCTGTGCTGGATTAAGAACCGGCTGGATAATCGAGCTCAGAGAGTGGTGGTGAATGGTGCTGCATCCAGTTGGCAGGTGGTAACTAGTGAGGTCTCCCAGGGTTCAGTGTTGGGATCAGTTCTCTTCAACATCTTTATTGATGATCTGGATGAGGGGATGGAGTCCATAATTAGTAAGTTTGCAGATGACACAAAGCTGGGAATAAGTGTCGATCTGCTAGAAGGTAGGAGGGCTCTGCAGAGAGGCCTTGATAGACTGGATAGATGGGCTTTCAGTTAGTTGTNTGTACCACACTGTCATTGCTCCAGGGTATCAGCACCCTGGTTCCTATAGGAACCACATCCCAGTCTCAGTCCAGGGAGCATCACATGGCAGACCCAACGCTTGTCAAGACCTTAGCCTCAGTTTTTTGGGGTACCTATATCATCCAAGACCCTGATGACAATGTTGAAACAATATTCCTCTTCTGACTGACTCTTACACCAGGGAGGTGGTTGAGTCACCATCCCTGGGTATGTTTAAGAAGAGATTTGATGAAGTACTTAGTGCCATGATTTAGATTATAAAATGGTGTTAAGTAATAGGTTGGACTCAATGGTCTCTTCCAACCCTGTTAATTCTGTGATTCTATGATTCTCCAGAAAATAAATAATGGATGGTTCTCAAAAGCCAAAAAGGAATGTTCCTAGGAAGCAAGAAGGGACACATTCAAGGAAAGCAGTATGTGGACATTCCTAGAAAACAACTGGTAGAAGGGGATTGTTAGAAAGCAGAAGGATATTTATAAAAAGGCAGAGGAAAATGCTCCGCAAAAGCAGATGGACACTATTCTGACAACAAAATGAAAAAAAAATTCAGGGTGAGGGATTATAATAGGGATAGAACAAACATTAGGAGAACCCATGGGATACAATTTCCAGTGAATAGTCGTGGAAAGCAGAGAGCCTACGCCTCAAAATTAAAAAAGGACATACTACTACTAGATTAGCAGAAGGACATGCTCTTTAAGCCAAGTGGGGAGTATATCTAAAAAAAAAAAAAAATAGAAAAGTGTACCACAAAAATAAACTAACACAAATGAGGAGAGTTTTGTAGAAAACAAGTATGACTCCAAAAAAAGCTGTGAGGGGAAATCCCAGCAAGAACCACAGAGAACTCCTAGACAGTGAAAGAGGATTCCTGAGGAGAGGTGAGAGGAAGAACTCTGAAAAGTGATACGTGCTGGAGGGTCCTGGATAGAGGCAGGGAAATGATTGTGAAGAGCATTGTATGAGGATATCTTTCAGGAGGGAAAAAAAACCAAAGCCTGTCATTCATAGGAAGCTAAGAGCAATGTTTCCCAAAGAAATGAGGAAAGATAATGGCTTAAGAAAACAAGAAAATGGCATTCTAGAAAGCAGTAAAAGAAACTGGCTGGTCACTGGAACAGGTTTCCCAAGGAAGTAATCATGGCAAACATATCAGAGCTCAAGGAACATCCAGACAACATTCTTAGTCATGTGGTTTAGTTTCAGGTAGTACTGCAAGGAGCAGGAAGTTGGACTCTGTGAACCCTATGGATCCCTTCCAACTAAAGGTATTTTATGTTTGTGTGATTCTAATGATGAAAAGGAATTGGGTAGGGAGGGGGTGGGTATTGAGGGTGTCCCTGAGAAGCAAAGAAGAGCAGGGAGGATTTTTCTCAGAAAGCAGAGCAGTGATTTGAGGATTTAGAAATTCTCAGATTTTAGTAAGAGATTATTTGGGGGCTTAGAAATTTTAGAGATTTTAGTGAAACAGCTAGAAGATTTGGATTTAGAAGAATTAGTTAAAGGCATTTGCCAAACCTGAAATTTAAAGACAAAAGTTCTCATTTTCCAGCACAGAATGATGAACAGAACAGAGTTATAGTAAAAGCAGGAAGGAAAGGAATAGCTACACCAGGGGAGGTTTAAACTTAATGTTAGGAAGCGGTTTTTCACAGAGAGAGTGATTGCACATTGGAATGGGCTGCCCAGNTCCCCCCTTCTCATGTGGGCGACCGGGGTTCTATTCCTGCCAGGGAGGCAGTGGTACCATTTAAGATTTGGACTTGATAATCCTTGTGGGTCCCTTTCAACTCAGAATATTCTGTGATTCTGTATACATCTCCATTGAAATATCAGAGCTGGTTGGTTGAATGCTTAAAGAAAAATATAATTTTTTCATGTAATGATGATAGGATACATATTCATGAGGTGTTATGTATATGTATTAGGTAGGTACATATAAAGTGATGGTACAGCTGAGGTGGGGTTTTTTCCCTTTGGTTTTTGGCCTTTCTGCACTTGGGAGGGCAAAGGAACTCTTTGGTGGTTCAAAGGTGGGTTTTTTCCCTTGTTCCTAAGGTCAAAAATAAATCTTTCTGTAGCTTGTATCTTGAGTCTAGATCTGATTTTTCTTAAATCAGCAGGAACATTTCTAAAATGTAGTAGAGGTTTGCCAGCAGCAATAGGGGAATCTCTAGAAAGTGGTCAGGAGAATCCTGAGAAGAAAAAAAATGGAAATGCACAGGAAATCAATTGGCAGCACTTTCTAATAAAGCAATGAAGACATTTTAATGGGAAGAAGAAAGGGATATTATTAATGAAAAGCTGTTGGTAGAATCATAGAAAACAACAAGGAGAATACCCAGAAAGATATCAAGGATATACCAAAGCAAAATGGAGGTATTTCTAGGAAATGTGGAAAATTCCTGAAAAGAAACACTGATGGGGATTCCTATCCAAGGTAAAAAATTACAGGATACCATTAGAGAGGGATGGGGGAAATTCCTAGGAAAAAGTGAAGGTTTTCTGAAAAAGGGTCCATAATATTCAGGAACACACATTTCTAGAAAGTAATAGAGGAATACCAAGAAAGCTGCTAAGTGAACCCTAGGAAGCAGTGGTAGACAAACAGAAATCATTAAAACCATAGAAAATTTTCCTAGGAAATATTCCAGAGGGATGTGTAGGTATTAGGGAAAAGTCCCGTAGAAAAAACTAAACATTTACTAGAAAGCATATGTGCTCATGTACTTTGGGACTATGGAGGTTCCTAGAATGTTTTTATGCATGTGAGGATGCTATAAAATGCTGGGGATTCCTAGAAAGCAAAAGGGAGGAAATCCTAGAAATCATTAAGGGAATCACAGAAAACCAGGAAAAATACAAGGAAGAAATGAGAGAAAATTTCTGTAAAGCTTCTGAAGGGATTTCTAGGAAATCTGGGAAATTCCCAGAAGGCACATAGTACAAGATTCCTGGAAAATACTGAGCACTTCTAGAAGGCATTGAAGGGTAGGATTAAGATAAACCCTTAATAAAGGGATTCCTTGGACAGGTATATACCAGAAAAAGTGGTAATTTGCAGGAAGGGAATCACATGATTCCTAGGAAATGCTTGGGTACCATTCCAATAAAGTGATAAAAATTCCTAGGAAGCATTAAGGGGCAAATTCTAGAAAGTGAGAAGTGATTTCTAGAAAACAAAAGAGGCATATCCTCAGAAGTTTGGAAAGTTCCTGAGGTGTGATGTCTTAGAAGTTAAATTGGTGAAATCTACAAAAATGCAGACAATTATTACAGATGAATCTCAGAAGTCCTAGGCAACATGAAATATTTCTGGAAAGCATCAAGGAGCAGTGCTAAAAAGCAAAAGGAGATAATGCCTAGAAATAAAAATGAATGGGTTCCTACAAATTATGGAAAATTCCTAGAAATTAAAAAGCAGAGGAAGAAGCCTAGAAATCAAAACCAGAGGGAGTCCTAGAAACCAAATAGAAGAGGGTTCGTAGAATGGAAAATGTCGGGGATTATGGTCCTTAAAAAAACCTTCTTGTAATGCATTAAGAAAGGAAGTATTTTAAAAAAGCATTGTGAGGAAACAATTCTTGATTTTGAAGGAGAGGCAACATTCCAGCTGCAGGACAGGACATTTTTCATAGTATACACGCCTCTTAGCTGCAGGTGTATAACAGGAACATTCTCCTAAAGAATGCATTTCAAAAAAGAATCAACAGAAAAACATCTCCATCTAAGACCCTAAATCTTTGAACTGTGAAAAACCACTGAGCCTTGGAGAAGTTACGAGTTAGACAGGCATTTCAGAGCTTGAATCCAGCTCTAAAGATAAAAAGGAAGAAACACATAGACTTTGAGAAGCAAAGGACATTTTAACTTCACCAACAATTTCCTCTTGAGCAAATGTGTGGGCTTTTCTCCAGACAATGGCAGTGCACCTGCAGACTCTGGGGAAATTAAAAAAGAGCAGATTTTTATATGGAAGTCAGAATATATACGCAGAGGGTTACCTATGTTATTTGACAAGTCTTATCTCTGTGCCTGTGACAGATTACTCAGTAGCCCTCTGTGTTAACATGGCATGATTTCTTAGAAGAGCCCTACCTATGTATTAATCTGTATATTTTATGTAAACTACTACTCCGAGCTGAAACAGAGAAAAGTAGCTACTGCCACTACTACTTTTAAATCGAAAACAGGTAAGAGAAAGATATGTGATCCCCCACTGTCTATGGAAAAGTTATTAATAAGTCTTTGCTTCCCTGAGCCACAAGCTAAACCTTTGATTGAAATAAGGTAAAATCTCCAGTTGCCAAAGCATCACAAGGCTTTGGTGCTGGTCTAGTAGGCTGATACACCCTCCATGGACAGCAGTGCCACAAAACATCCAAGAGAGCAGGATTAGGTTCCTATTTTCTGCTTCATTACCTGCCTTTGCTTCTATTTAGAAGTGACTGGGTCCTTTCCAAAGGAGATGAACTCTTGTGAGCCAGAATTTGACACTCCCCTCTTCCGCATCCCACACTTCTGTTTTATTTCAGGAAATACTGGATTGCTTTACATTCAAAGGAGACTCCATATAATAATTCAGCACCATACCCTATCGATCTTCAAACATTATGATAGTCTGTCAATGAAAAATCATGCATTTCTGAGCCCACCTGAAAGCTCCTGGCTCAGGTGGCACATAGAGAATGGGCCACAGCCTTTGCTAGGAGGAGAACATCAGGAATGGAAATCTTAGTAATGTCCTCATTTTCACTCTCATATTAGGTTTGAGCCACTGGAAAGCAAAGTGGCTTGTAAGTTCACAGGTTATTCTGAGTTGGAAGGGACCCACAGGATCATCTAGTCCAACTTCTAAGTGAACAGCCACCCAGGGATCAGGCCCACAAGCGTGAAAACACAGGCACGATGCTCCATCCATCCAAGCCTCCCACCAACTAGACAATGTCACTGAGCTCCATATCGAGTCTTCTCTTAAACACCTCCAGGGATGGTGACTCCACCACCTCCCTGGGCAGTCCATTCCAATGAGATCACTCCCTCTGTGAAAAAACTCTTCCTAACATTCAGTTTAAACCTTCCCTGGCGTAGCTTAAAGCCATGTCTTCTTGTTCTAGTGTCGTCAGCCTGAGAGAAGAGATTCACACCCACCTGGCTGCAACTTCCCCTCAG
>WEKX01001514.1:10228-43543 GCA_013390025.1 Pitta sordida
GCTTTGCTAAGGTCCAAATACACAACATCCACGGCCTTTCTATCATCAACCAGGTGAGTCACCAGATCATAAAAGGAGATTAGGTTGGTCAGGTAAGACCTGCCTCTCCGAAATCCATGCTGACTAATGTTCTAATACCGTGGTCGTTTTGCAGTTGCTGTGTAATAGCACACAGGACTATCTGTTCCATGACTTTGTCCGGGACTGAGGTCAGGCTGACCGGTCTGTAATTACTCTGATCTTCTTTCCTGCCCTTCTTGTGGATGGGTGTCACATTAGTCAATTTCCAGTCTTGTGGTACATCACCAGTAAGCCAGGACTGTTGGTAAATTATGAAGAGTGGCTTGGCTTTAGATGAGATTTAGCAAATAGATATGGTATCAATTTGTCAAATAGTTCTGGTATCACAGCATAGGATTATTTTAACTACCAAAATCTGAGAAATGCAGGTAGCACATCTTAAAGTAAGGTTAGTACTAGTGAATATGAAATAACTGAGTCTACCTCAAGAAGAACAGACCTGCCAGAAATCCCAAAGAAGCTGCATTAGGCATTGAGTGAAGAGAGGGTATGCCCTCCACAGCAGATCAGCATTTTAAAAACAGCAATAACTGCAGACAGGTAACTGAGCAGTTGCATCTTTTACAGCACCATATATCTAAAATCCAAAATAGAAGTAAAAATTGAAAAACACACTATATCTCATGCTGGGTATATAACATGAGCAAGTAGAAAGCGAATTAGTGTCCTTTGGCAACATTGGACATTAAGGTTCATCTTGAACACCTGCTCCCAGCCCTGCCATCACTAGGACCTGGCTACAGCTCAGTGAGCAATGTCATCTCATCCATCTTCCCCCTTGCTCAGGCAAGCTAACAGCATGCAGAGAGCCTAACACTTGCCAGCACTCCCTGCGTGGTAGCTATCTAGGAACATCTCTGTACGCCATCACATTCAGCACATTTAAGCCTTACCGTGAGGCAGGGACTGTGTGCTAAGGATATGAAAAAAAGCTGCTATTAAAATAATCCCACTCAGTCTTTTGAAAATACATTTTCCAGGTTGAATTCAGATGTGACTCAAAAAATGTTTGTCCAAAAACACTATGAAATAGAAATAGAGACTCAAGCTCCACTTTGAGGCCTTAAAACATTTAAATGAACCAGTGGCTGTCAAGAAAACATATTTTTTTATTCAAATAATATTTAATTAAAAGAGACAGAACTGCAATGCTTAGGGATTTTTTCCTTTTGCTTCTTCTGGTCAATGCCCACTGTTGCTGTTTTCCCTCGAGTCGAAGTCCCTCCACCAAACATCACAACAACAAGGTAATGCTTTACCACACCTATCCTGACAGCTATAGCTCATTTATAAAATCAGCACCTCACTCTTTACCTTCAGGGTACCTGTAGACCTGCACACTGAGTAAACTGATGGGCTGGAGCTACTGAAGGTTCACTCCCCAGTTTTGTGAACAGTTTTAATACATTCTAAAAGAGAGGAATGGAAAGTAGAGGAAAAGAAGGGTGAAGGAGGGACGTGAATAAATAGTGCTTTGCAAGAATTG
Organism: Pitta sordida; assembly: GCA_013390025.1. Taxonomy (NCBI): domain Eukaryota; kingdom Metazoa; phylum Chordata; class Aves; order Passeriformes; family Pittidae; genus Pitta; species Pitta sordida. The sequence continues at coordinate 11,796 of WEKX01001514.1, forward strand.
GTATTTTAATAACAGACACTCCAACTTTTTCCCCAGAATCAGGAAATGCCACTCAATAAATGTTTCTTCCTGAATGAAAGCTCTTCAGCTTTCTTCTTCCCTCCCCTCCAAAACTATAAAAATTACAAAGAGATTTCTGTTTAAAACATTGCAGCAGATGACTTCTAAAAAGCCAAAGAAAATTTTAAGCTTCAGAGTAATTCAGATCTCTCCTCTCTTGACCTTTTTTTATTTGAGGAAAGCAAAAATTCACGTTTCGTATTCTACAGAGCAATCAATCCCTCTGCTATTTGCAGCTTCTTGGGAGGCACACAACAATATTTGCAAAGGCATGACTGAGGGTATGAGATATGTACAGAGGAACAACAAGAATTCTGCAGAAACCAAGACTGATCAAAAGCAGATATCTGTTTAGTTTGTTTATTCAAGTAAAAAATACACCAAAGCCTCTCAGTCAATATTGCCTGAATTTTTCCTATGTTGGCGTCATTGTTTTCTAACCAACAAGCAAAGCTACCTGGGCACTAGTATCTGTAGATACTGTGGGAGTCACAGGGTTCTCGCAGACTCAGTTTGACCTTCACTCAAAAAAATTAAAATCAAATTCTCCCTGACTCGAAGGTATAATGATGCCACATAACTTAAGTGAAATACAGTGATCCTCCACATAGTCACGATCCGTAATGTGCAAGATCCCATACTCGCTGTTGATTTACCAGTGAGTTGTGAGACTCCCCAGTCGCATGGCGCCAGGACTCCCCGCTCCCGCGGCACCGGGACTTCTCGCTTGCACAGCGCACGGTGCCGGCACCCACCGCTTGCCCCCCGCCCCAGTGCAGCCCAGCCAGACATCTGAAACAAGCCCCGCTCTCAGGACCGTCCTCCAGACCTTATTAGGGGAGGGGACGTAGCTATAGGCGTGGCATACTCAACTATGTAGTGGGTTTGCTATATTTGTGGATCCCACAACTCGAATGAGGAGGACCAGACGCAACAGCCCGCGAGTATCGGGGGATCACCCTTTATACTAATTAATCAGTACTGCAGCATGACAGCACAACATCGTGCAGGAGGCACACGTGTTTTCACATTTTTGAACAAACTTCATGCTAGTGGTATCAATACATCAGTAAGATGACTACCAGCAAGCTTAGCAGAACTCAGAGCTGCAGGAACTTCCAACAATCATTATAGCAAGAATTGTCACCACTGAAATATGTGGTTATATGCACAAGCACAGTAACCCCTTGAATTTTGCAGTGGGTTGGGTCTGGAAACATGCCACAATAAGTGAAATCCGCAAAGCAGCCATTCATATATATCTAACTATGGTCAGCCCCCACCCCAACCCCTCAGCTCCAAGCAGCAGGAGCAGCAGCAGCAAGCAGGAGCATGCAGAAGAAAAGAGCAAGCAGCAGCTAGCAGGAGAAAACAGCTAACTGCTGCATGCTGCTGCCTGCTCCTGCTTGCAGCAAGTAGCAACAGCCAGGAGCAGCTAGCAGGGGAGGAGGGCTTGGTTAATATACCTTTGAGACAGTGTTATAAAGCTTCCCACCATTTTATTAACCTCTGCGACATTGTTATAAGCAAGCGAGTTACAGGTGGCCCCTGAGCAAGCAGCACCTGCTGGTGCCACCCTCCTCACCCCATATGGGGTGGAAGAGGGGGGAAGTCAGAAAAGATCTTCACAGGAAACAAACCTGCCACGTACTGAAGCTGCAATAGGTGAAGAGCAAAGTAGCAAGGGATTACTGTACAACAAATCTATGCCTAAGTATATATACAAAGTCAGGAAGGACAGGAGTGATACAGTAATACCTCACTACTTCATGCTTCACCATTTGTGGCTCCAGTACCTCGTGGATTTTTTCTCACAAAGCAATTTTCCCACTTTTTCTCCCATTCGTGTTTTTTTGCCAGGTGACATGACCAGCGAACATTTTCATATGTATACTATGTCACTTTCCCACAGCAGGGACCAGACCTGCCCGCCCCATGGGGCAGCAGGGGGTACAGCAGTGTCAGGTGCTCACTCAGCCTTCCCCCACCAGGCCAGGATGCTCATTTATAAGTGTGTTGGAAAGATTAATAAAATGGTGGGGAAGTTTATAACACTGCGTCAAAGTTTATTAACCAAGCAACCACGTGGAGCAGGTGCAGCAATGTGGAGCGCTGTGGTGGTGCCAGGTGCATGGCAGATCCAGGCACCAGGCGTGCAGCGCATCCAGGCACTGCATGTGCATAGCCAGAAAAGCAGCACTTAGGGCAAGAGTGCAGCACAAAAAGCAGTGGTTGTAATGGGAGTGCAGCATTGGTGGCTTGCAAGCATTGCCATGGCAATGACAGCTTCTCTTGCCATCAGCTACTTCTCTTGCCACCCACTGCCATGGCACTGCTGCCATGGCAGGGAACAGTCCCTGGAGGCATTAGTGGGGCTAGGGCACTTGAAAGAGACAGCACAGCGCAGGTGCAAGCAAGCAGCGGCAGCGCAGTTTGACTCGGGCTGCCCTCACTGCTCGGATGGCATGGTCCATCCCATGCAGTATGATCCAGCATGTCATCCGTGCTGGCATGTGGTGCTGGAGGGGCAGGGAATTCCTCCTGGTTCTCACCAGGGCTGAAGGGGTGGGGCAGTTGTTAGGCCACATTTACACTTGTATGAGTCCCTACTACACAGATTTCACTTCTCACAGCAGGATTTTGGAACTGACCCCCCGCGATATTTGAGATCTTACTGTATTTCAGTTATCTCGTATATAACAAATTCCTACACTAATTAGATAACAGAATGATGTTAAGGAATGGAAGGATGAGAAATAGGGATGTTTTGAGGCAACGCAAATGCCACAAGATAAAGGCTCCTAACTAAAATACACAGCTAAATCAAGAAATCTTATTAACCTGTTCATTCACCACCTGCAAAGTCATAGAATCATAGAAAGGCTGGCGTTGGAAGGGACCTTAAAGATCATCTGGTTCCAACCCCACTGTCCCGGGTGAACAAGGCACTACGAATTCCTTACAAATGCCAAGGGTTAATCAGTGATGGTTAATGAGTTTGCTATCACAGGTACTTGACAGTGGTTTGAGTGAGGGGGCCAGGGCTGCATCTCAATTTGCAGCTTGCAAACCCAGCTAACCTGGACCAGAAGTACTCCTCAGCATCTCCAGCTGTATTGACAGTGCTTTCTCCAGGTGCTGAGTGCTTCAAGGTGTTGGGGTAGGCCAAAACCAGAAGATGCCACTGCAGAGTTTCACTTCATGTACTGAAACCATGTTTTACAGTTATTTTGCACATTGCAAGCTACGAGCATAAGAGCATCATATGGGAAATTATTTGTTTAAAAGAAACAGAACAAACCACAAAAAACCCAAAAAAAGCACCAAAAACAAAACCAAAATGCCACCAACAAAACCAAACAAGACAAAAAACCATCAACAAGAAAAAAATATCCACCACCACCCAAAGAAAACCCAAACAAGCAAATGAGTGCAGAGAAGACTACCAATCTAACAAATTACTTACCAGATCGGGAAATCCAATTCCTGACTTGTGGAATATTGCCATAACCATAAGTTTCAAATCCAAGCAGACTTAAGATTAGTTTTTTATAACCTTGACTGGTAATCAAGACCAACCGCAGATCTCTACTGCAGCACATATTTGGGAAGGGACCTTTTCTCAGTACTAATGAGACAAAGAAGGAAATTCACCATTTAATTAAATTTGCACACTCAGAGTCACATTATTCACCTTGAAGAAGAAACTCGCTTACCTGTTCTACTTACAACTCTAGCTTGATTAATTACATAAGGGACTGCCTTACTTCTCTACTACTTTTTCCTGTTTTTCAACATGAGTGACTCTCCCAGAATTTTCAGCCAAAGATGCCTTGTTAGGAGCAACCTGCGCTAGAGGTATCTTCTGTCACTAACAGGATGAGGCAATATCTTCTTGTGAGTTGCCCAAGACATGCTGCAAGGCAGCATTGCAGGAGGTAGCATAATGTACAGCACAGCTGTTCCATACTTGACACTGAGTTGTTCACACCGGCTTCAGGCTCAGCAAGACAAAACTGAGCAAGGCACTAAAAAGCCCTGTGCTATGTAGTCATGCCTCATGCAGGTCACACAGAGATCAACTGACTGCCAATTTTTACTCAAAGACATGCAGTACAATATTGTACAACTCCTGCTGCAATAACCACAATGGAGTAACTACATACAGGAATCATTTATCTGGACTCTCAGAGCATGGACTGGATAGAAGCATTTTATGTTGGGTTAGGAACTGGCTGGATGGACAACCTCAGAGAGTGTTGGTGAATGGTGCCACATCCAGCTGGCAGCCAGTCACTAGTGGAGTCCCACAGGGGTCAGTGTTGAGCCCGGCACTGTTCAACATCTTTATTGACGATATGGACGAGGGAATTGGGTCCATCATCAGCAAGTTTGCGGATGATACCAAGATGGGGGCAAATGTTGAACTGCCAGAGGGTAGGAGGACCCTTCAGAGGCACTTTGACAGACTAGAGAAATGGGCAGAGTCCAATAATATGAGATTTAACAAGATTAAGTGCCGGGTTCACTTTGGACATNAGGCTTGGATGGAGTGTGGTGCCTGTGTTTCCACGCTTGTGTGCCTGATCCCTGGGTGAGCGTTTGCTTGGGAGTTGGACTAGATGATCCTGTGAGTCCTTTCCAACTCAGAATAACCTGTGAACCTGTGACTTCTGTAATGCCTTTGACCAGGTCCTTTAGAACATCCTTCTTTCCAAATTGGAGAGTGATGGATTCAATGGTTGGACTGTCAGGTGTATTTAGCTGGATGACCACCTCTAGTGTCTAGTGTTCAGTGGGCATCAAAGACACGTTGTGTCCCTCAAGTCCGTATTTGGACCAGTGTAATTTAATGCCTTCAAATGATGACATAGAGGGATCGAGCACAGCCTCAACATACTTCCAGATGACATTAAGCTGAGTAGTGGTGTTGACACACCTGAAGGCTGGAATGCTATCCAGAGGGACTTGGACAGGTTCAAGAAGTGAGCGCATGGGTATCTTATGCAGTTTAACACAAACAAATTCAAAGTGTTGCACCTGGGATGGGGCAACACTCAGTATAAATCCAGAGTGGGGGATGAGCAGATATAGAGCAGCCCTGATGAGGAGGACTTGGGCGTGCTGGTGGGTGAGAGGCTGGACATGTCTAAGCAATGGGCATTTGCAGCCTAGAAAGGCAATCAGGTTCTGGGCTGCATCAAAAGCAGCGCATGTAGGAGGGGATTCTGCCTCTCTACTCTACTCTACTCTGCCTAGTGAGAGCCCACCTCAGGTATTTCATCCAGTTCTGGGGCCCCTACCACACGAGGGAAGCACATGGACCTGTTGGAGCAAGTCCAGACTAGGGCCACTGAGTTAGAGGGATGGAACACCTCTTCTATGAGGAAAGACTGAGGGAATTGCAATTGTTCATTATGAAAAAGAGAAGGCTTCAGGGTGACCTAACTCCAATCTTACAGTACTTGAAGTGAACTTAGAGGATAAATGGGGCAAGACTATTTACAAGGGCACGTAGTGATAGGAAAAGAGTGAATGGGTTTAAATTGAAAAAGAGTAGGTTTAGATTAAATATTAGGAAAAAATTCTTTATTGTGAGGGTAGTGAAGAACTAGAATAGGTTGCTCAGGGCATTTGTAGATGTCTCATCCCTAGAAGGCTCTGAACCACCAGGTCTAATTGGAGGTGTCCCTGCCCACACCAGGGAGGTTGGAACTGGATAATCCTCAAGATCCCCTTCCAACCTGAAAAATTCTATGATTCTATGTATAATGGAGCCATTTAATGAGACATAAAACAAAGCTGCTTTAAAAAGATAAGAAAGAACAATTACTAGATTTTTCTTTTAGTATCTTGAAGACTTCCATGCATTATCCCCAAAGCCTCCAAACAACTGAACAGAAAATCTCTTTGGTCAGCATTTGCCTTTGTGACAAATTTATCTTAAATGTTTTCTGTGAAAAATGTAAGGTATAGACACTCTTAAAGGATACTGCTAAAGAGACTGTGCTAACATGCAAAGAACAGTTATAAAGAATCAGAGGGTAAAAAACATTCAGAAAATTGGTTTCCAATTTTCTCTAATTTGCTTTCTAGCAATTTAGAGGTAGCATCTGGTTTTTTGCTGTAGAGGAGGACACATTTTCTCTTCTCTCAGAGAGGCTCTTCCCAGTGATTTAATCCATGCTACAATCACCAAGAAGCGAGCCACTGATATCCTGGGTACAACAGGACAGGCAGTTTGCGAAAGCAGGAGACTGTAGATTTGACAGACTTTCTACAGCTAAATGAACAAGCTGCAGATGAAGTCAGGCAGCTAGGAATGGAAATCAACCCTTAAGTAATTGCTTCAAGTAGGGTAATAATTAGCAATTACCACAGAAAACACTTCCAAAGAAAAATATATTGCTGAGCAAATGATTGCTTTTCTAGCAATTACAGGTTCTTTGAAAATACCAGATATATACAATGTATGTGTCTGAAAGAGAGAAATAGTAGTTTTAGGGTAAAGAAATTGCTCCAAAACCGATGGCCCAATGAGATAAAATAATTGTTCAAACCGTGTAAAACAAGTAAATGGAATACTAATTAATGTCTAATAGCTATAGCCTTCTAGGTAAGCCTGTAAGTGGCTTACTCTTGTTCTTATGCTCATATGAAAATATATGTTTTATTATGTAAGTAGACAGAGATAAGTAGAATTTTGTTCCCTTCTTTTCCATACTATTTTCCAGTAATGTACAACAAATCATCCTGCCAAGCATAAAAATCACGTTTTCAGGGAGAAAAAGGCATCTGCCTCAGTCGTACAGGGCGGTACACTGTGGTGCTTTGAGAAGCAAGTAGACCTGATGTGCAGCAGTAACAAAAAATGATGGGAGCCAGGATCAAATCACTCTCACAAGCACTAGTACTACCCTTATTAAATGCATCAGCTAACGGTAAGAAAGCAGACTGAACACAGATATAGAAAAACAAAAATTATATCTATTAAGGTTTTAAATCAAGGACATCTCCCTTTGGGACAGACGCAAGACTTCCATGGCCTGACAGTCCTAGCTCAGCTCTCTGCTAGATACCAGCTCTCTGGTAAAACCTGTTGTACATAAAGTTCTGAGAGACGCCCCAGATGGGTTTCTCCCACTTTTGCTTGGCAACTGCTCTAACACTGAGGCTCAGGTCCTTAATCCCTATCTGAGTTATGCGGCAACTGCACTGCAACCATCCCTTAGCCTCAGCACAGGTTCACAGGTTATTCTGAGTTGGAAGGGACCCACAGGTTCATCTTGTCCAACTCCCAAGTGAACGCCCACCCAGGGATGAGGCCCACAGGAGTGGAAACATGGGCACCACGCTCCATCCATCCAAGGCTCCCACCAACGACACCATGTCACTGAGCTCCTCATCGAGTCTTCCCTTAAACACCTCCAGGGACGGAAACTCCACCACCTCCCTGGGCAGACCACTCCACTGAGAGATCACTCCCTCTGTGAAAAAGCTCTTCCTAACATTCAGTCTAAACCTTCCCTGGCACAGTTTAAGGCCATGTCCTCACGTTCTAGTGTCGTCAGCCTGAAAGAACAGATCCTCACCCACCTGGCTGCAACTTCCCCCCAGGTAGTTGTAAACAGCAATGAGGTCACCTCTGAGTCCCCTCTTCTCCAGGCTGAACAACCCCAGTTCCCGTAGTCGCTCCCCATAGGGCTTGTCCTCCAGTCCTTTTACCATCCTTGTTGCCCTTCTATGGACATTCTCAAGCAGCTCAACATCCTTCTTAAACTGGGGAGCCCAGAACTGCACACAGTACTCAAGATATGGTCTGATCAGTGCCAAGTACAGGGGAAGGATAACTTCCCTAGTCCGACTGACCACACTGTTCCTAATACAGGCCAGGATGCCATTGGCCTTCTTAGCCACCTGGGCACACTGCAGGCTCCTATTAAATTTTCTGTCAATCATTACTCCTAAATCCCGCTCTATTTCACCACTCTCCAGACACTCATCCCCCAGCTGATAGCAATTCATGGGGTTGTTATGTCCAAAGTGAAGAACCTGGCANGGTCTGTAATTACTCGGATCATCTTTCCTGCCCTTCTTGTGGATGGGTGTCACATTAGCCAATTTCCAGTCTTGTGGTACATCACCAGGAAGCCAGGACTGTTGGTAAATTATGGAGAGTAGCTTGGTGAGTTCATCTGCTAGTTCTTTCATCACCCTCGGATGGATCCCATCTGGTCCCATGGACTTATGGGTATCCAAGCCACTCAGCAAGTCTCTGGCTACCTCCTCCTGGATTACAAGGGGGTTATATTGCACCCCAACTCCTTCTGTCAGCCCACTAGTCCAGTTGTCCTGCAGGCAATCTTTCTTACCCGTTAAAAACAGCGGCAAAAAAGGTATTAAGTATTCTGCCTTTTTCGCATCTTTACTTACTATGTTCCCTTTTGCATCCAATAAGGAGTGAAGGTTGTTGCAGCCTCTCTTTTTACTGCTGATGTACTTATAGAAACCTTTCTTATTGTCCTTGAGAGAAACGGCTAGGTTGAGTTCCATCTGGGCCTTTGCCTTTCTAGTTTTTCTCCTGCGTGACTTGATGACTTCCCTAAACACACCTTGACTTACCTCCCCCTTTTTCCAAAGGCTGTACATTCTCCTTTTTTCCCCTAGTTCTTTCAGAAGCTCTCTGCTCATCCATACCGGCCTTCTGCCTGTCTGACTCATTTTTCAGCACACTGGGACCGCCTGCCCCTCCGCCTTCTTGAGCTCATTTTAAAGTATATCCAGCCTTCCTGGACCGCCCTGCCATTAAGAGTTGTTTCCCATGGTACCCTCCCAATTAATTTCTTAAACAGTCCAAAGTCTGCCCTCTGGAAATTGAGCATGGAGGTTTTGTTCATGCCCTTTCTTGTCACACTGCCAACTGAAAACTCTATGATCTCATGGTCACTGCATCCCAGGTTTCCTCCAAACACAATAACACTAACCAACCCTTCCTTATTTGTAAACAATAGGTCGAGCACAGCCTCTCCCCTGGTAGGCTCACTCACCTGCTGCATCAAAAAACAATCATCAGCTATCTCTAGGAACCTTCTGGGCTGTCTCCTCTCTGCTGTGTTCAGTTCCCAGCAGATATCAGGCATTAAAATCTCCTGTAAGAACTAGGGCAGCTGATTTCGAGGCTATCTCAAGTTGCTTAAAGAGCAATAGGTCTGTCTCTTCCTCCTGATCTGGCGGTCTGTAGCATATTCCTAACCCAACATAAAATGCTCCTATCCAATCCACACTCTGAGAGTTTCACCTGAAGCTTACCATGTGAAACCATGTCAAAGGCTTTGCTAAGATCCAAGTACACAATATCCACAGCCTGTCGATCATCAACCAGGTGAGTCACCAGTTCACAAAAGGAGATCATGTTGGTCAGGCAGGACCTACCTCTCCTAAATCCATGCTGACTAGGTCTAATGTCGTGGTTATTTTGCAGGTGCTGCGTAACAGCACACAGGGTTGTCTGTTCCATGACTTTGCCTGGGACTGTGGTCAGGCTGACAGGTCTATAATTACCTGGATCATCTTTCCAGCCCTTCTGGTGGATGGATGTCACATTAGCCAACTTCCAGTCATCCGGTACCTCTCTGGTAAGCCAGGACTTGTGGTAAATTATGGAGGGTGCCTTGGTGAGTTCATCTGCCCGCTCTTTTTTCACCCTCGGATGGATCCCATCTGGTGCCATGGACTTGTGACGATCCAAGCCATTCAGCAAGTCTCTAACTACCTCCTCCTGGATTACAGGAGGGTTATATTGCACCCCTACCCCTCTTTCAAGTTCAGAAGTCCAGTTGTCCTGTAGGCAATCTGTCTTACTGTTACAAGCAGAGGTAAAGAAGGCATTAGGTAGCTCTGCTTTTCCTTATCTCCAGTTACTATATTCTCCTTTGCATCCAATAAGGAGTGAAGGTTGTTGCAGCCACTCTTTTTGCTGTTGATGTATTTGTAGAAACATTTCTTGTTGTCCTTTACAGAAACAGCTAGTTTGAGTTTCATCTGGGCTTTTGCCTCTCTAATTTTTCTCCTGCGCAACTTGACAACTTTCTTAAACACACCCTGACTTACCTCCCCTTTTTTCCAAAAGCCATACATCCTCTTTTTTCCCCCTAGATTTTTCAGGAGCTCCTTGCTTCTCCAGGATGGTCTTCTGTGATTCTACCCCTCTGACTCATCTTTCGGCACATTGGGACCGCCTACTCCTGTGCCTTCATGAGTTCGTTCTTAAAGTATGTCCAGCCTTCCTGGCCCCCCTTGCCATTAAGCACTGTTTCCCATGGTACCCTCTTAATTAAATCCTTATATAGTCCAAAGTCAGCCCTCCAGAAGTCCAGCACGGAGATTTGGTTTGTGCCCTTTCTTGTCACAATGTCAATTGAAAAATCTGGATCCCAGTGTGAAGATCTGGTTTCACAGTTCAACTTGAGACTTCTCTGATCATCTGAACTCTTGGGTGAAACTGGTGATGATCCCCAGGTCTGCCCTGCTTGGCTTGCAGCTTGCACTGGGCTCATAGGTCCCTTCTCCTTGCAAAGCAGACAGCCCTTGCTACTCTCTGACACAAGGTGTTACCAGGATGCACCAAAAAAGATGCTTTCCCTGCTTACTCCAGGGCTTTGGATGCTGTGGCTGCACAGTAGCGGCACTGATGGCTCCCCACAGCAACGAAAATCAAACCAGCTTCAATATCCTAACTGCAGCCCTGCAAACAGGCTGCCCCAAGAATTGACTACAAAAAAGTAACAAAAAAAGTATGTGGCTTTTTCCAATAAAAGAGCATGCTCCTTGCATACAGAGATACAGAAAGATGACGGTTTTCTTTTTCCCCTGCTCAGACAGGATCAAGACGTAATTCTGCTAAAAGAAAACAATTAAACACAGGATCTACTGATAAGCCTCCTGTGTTGTTAGACAGAAGCTGGCAGAGTTAACCTCAATCTGAAATCATCTTTAGCTCTTTGACAGAGGAGGCAGGAAGGTCATCATGTCGTGATTGCAGAAGTGTCAGATGTGAAGGGACAGCATTTTCAGGTTAAACAGTTTTGCACCAAGTCAAACGGCAACTGCACTATGCCCATGACATCATTTAAAATTCCTTCCCCTACAGCTATTCCAGGCTCCATTGTTTTCTATTAGTAGTTCTTTTCTCCTGTATTCATTTGCCAGTGCAGATGAAAGTCAGAAGAGAGAAATTCAGCACAAGTGGATCAGAACTTCAGAGCTCACCTCGCTACAAAGATATAATCAATGCTTCAAACCCAAAGGACAGAAACCACCTTCCCCTTGCAAATATGTGTCAGACCCCCAAAATCAAACCAGACTGTGTGCTATTCCTATCTGAACACATTATATTCATCATGAAGTCTATTTCAAGCAACACTGTATGTCACCCATCAGAGTAAATGCAGATGAGTCTTCCTAGATTTCAAATTCAAATTGATGCATATTTCCTAAGCAGGGAGATATAAATGCACTTGCGTATTTGGGGCATTTTCTGGCCAAACTGCCATTGGTTTAGCATGACACACAATCACATCAGGGGACAAAAGGTAATCAGGCTCTCAGGCAGCTTCTAAGGTGTAGGTGTCCAGATAAACCTGTGCACTTACAATCTAAACTTCACACAGCAGAAGCCTACCAATGATGAGTAGGCAAGTGGATCTTACATCTCCCTGCCACCAACCTCTTCCCTGTTCCTAGCAACTCTTTGGTCTGCCACTGACTATAAGAGTTTTCCACTCTTTATAACAACTTGGTCAGAGAGGGAGTCAGGTCTTTGGGCTCTTAGTAGAGTAAAGAGACAGAAGAAACAGCCAATTTGGGGAGCAGAGGCCCTTCAGCAAAGGAACTCACATCAGCAGGCAGAGATGTGGCTCATTAGACACCCACTCTTGCTCAGCACCTCACACACGGTGAACTTGAGGTGGAGATCCCCAACGAGATCAGCAACCTCAGTGTAGCCTCTGCTTCCCATCTTCCAGTCGAGAAGCTTTCTCTATAGAAAGCAGATCGAGTGAGAAATAAAAATCAGCACAGTGTAACCTCATCAACAGATTATTATAGTGATAATGAAAAAGAAACCAAAACCAAAGAGATAAAATTGCAGTTAGAAGCCCAGGTTTAAAGAAAGCTTGTGATTAAAGGAATTATAAATTTCACACATGACTGACAGGCACTTAGCTTCACTTAGGATTTGATAGGTTGTGGTAGAAATTTAGACAAACTATATTAAATTAATATAATTAAAATACAGAGGTGTCAATGTCTATGCTATTAACAAGAACAGATTTATAAATCTGAACTAGAACAAGACTGAAATCCAGGACATTTCTATCTCCGTATTTCTTTCTACCTAATCTGATTTATAAGATGTTGTGAGGCCTAATAACCAGTGTGACATGAAACAGTGAGATTAAGTCATATGAAAAACAGGCTTTGATCTCCTCCATAATAGATATCATTAAAGAATTAAATATAGATACTGCTGTTAAGTTATAAAAAGGATGCAAAAAGAATCACATTTTCCTATTTAAACAGTATCAATTAAAAACAATTTCCTGACACTGTGATTTAGAGACACTACAATAGGCAAAATACAATCAAACACAAAGTTTGGGGGACATCACCAGTTCCATTCATAATCCAGGACTGTGCTTAGCTAAGGGAAGGAGGCTTGTGTTAGACAAGTGCAGTGGTGCAGCCATTTCAGCCTGGTTGATAGAAGGGAGCTAATTTTCTCTGCTAATAAACTAGATTTATCAAGCTTTTACTAAACACCAGGTAACAGCCTCCCATTGCCTCCTCTGCAGACACCTAATGACACAGGGAAATCCCTCCAGCAGGACCCAAACACATGAGAAAGAGTTACCCATCGCTTTCATCCCTCTGTACCCACCTGGACACCCAAAGATATCCTTGATGGCCCTATCAATGTTCTTCAAAAATATAGGGAAAGTGGCAGTTCTACACTTCTAAAAGTTGGTAGGAGAAAATCAATCTTTTGAGAGGAGTTTATGTAGGTATTGTCAGGGAAATCTTAACACAGAGGAGCTGAAAGGTACTCCTGAGTGAAAGCTAAATTAAACTGAAAAGAGTAAAGATTTCATTCAAGAAAAATTGATGGTAAGTAGCAGCATGATACTGTTGTCTGAGTGTATATCCAATAAAGAGGGACTTTGAGCCTGATGTTTCTGCTGTAAAGATCATGGATCAAAAAGGTAATGCTGGTACAGTCGAGTCTCCTATATCATGGACCTGCAGTCTTAATCAGGTTTTGCGAACCCTACTTCCACGTTGAATGGCAGGTCATTAATATGCAACTTTGCCCCGCATACTCAGACAACTCGCTGGTGACTGTGTTGCTGTGTATGGGTTGCCAGAGCGGCCATGCTGGGGGAGGTGGAGAAGTGGCGGAGCTGCAGCGGCTGGGATGGGACAACCAGAGCAGCAGGGCTGACGCGGCCAGGAGGGACGGGGCAAGAGCAGCAGTGAGGCCATCGCCACAGCTGTGAGGGTTGATTTGCGTATTCATGACTGCCTAATTGAATATACATGCGTGTCAGGTCACGCATGCGCAGTTGCAGAAAGGGACCTCCTTTATCGCTAAAAAATCATGCCGCTAAGATGTGAAGCCTCAATATGGGGGGCACGAAGTCCAAGAGGGCCAACTGTATTTCTAACAGTATTTTTGGGGGCACAGAGTTAAAATAAACAGGACCTTCCAGCCTGCCTGAAATACTAGAAACAGGACAGTGCCTTGTTTCCCGTTTATGTCACAATCTGAAATATTAGCTTTATAAAACACTAGTCATCTTGAGGAGCCCAGTATAAGCAACCAGACAGTCATAATGTGTGCAGAGTATAGGGACAACTATTAGAATGCTTTAAAGCAAAATTTCAAGATGCTATTTTAAAGAAGCTGTTCCAGCATCCCAGTCTGACTCAAAGCTGGGGATCACAGGGAGTTGAAGCAATATCAGTATCACAGAATTACATTTGTGGCACCTGACCCACAGCCAGTGCAGCGCTGCTTCCACATTTTACTTTGTGCTCTTCCCAGATGTATCCACCAATATCATAGTTCAGTGCCTGATGGCAGGGCTCAGTGCAGCAAGTATCTAATTGCTCCAGCACACGCCATGATGTGTCATCCCCTCTCCTCAGGCTCAGAAGACTACAGAACTCATGGTAGCTATTTAGTATATTACTTGACAGCTACACAGCTAGGTAATTGCTTTGTTTCTTCGTCAGCCAAAGAGTTGTCAGGGTGAGATTTGTCCCATTGTTTACCTGACACTGACTTAAATTTTACTCGTTTCCTGTGTTTAGTCTCTCTCACTCATGTCTTCATGGGGGTTAAAAACACCACAGAAATTATCAGCAGTCAGCATGAAGTCATACTGATCATCAAAAAGTTGTTCCAAACATTCAGTGCAGTGAAGCAGCTCAGGGTTTCTCCATTTGTGAAAGCTGCCATTGTGTACAAGAACAACTCCTTGCAGTGTTATGCTCTGAGAAACATGAATGCCAGCCACTGTGTTGACAACAACAAGAAGGCTTGTTAAGAGGCAGCTCTGGCAGCTATTTTTAATATAATTACATCCTTACATCCTGGAAGAGAACGTACCTTGGGTGTCTCATTGCTGGATATTGACACAGCCTTAAGCGGGAAGAGTAAGATCTACTGTGATTTATCTGATCATGTAAATAGAGGGAATAAACAAAGATATGACTAATTAATATGGTAGAAATTAGCACCTACTAATTATGGTAGATAAACATTTGCTGATTCCCTACCTGCAATCGCTTGCTAATGCTGGATGCTTTAGTCATAGACTGAGTGTACCTTTTCCTTTTGAACTGAATTCTTCTCTATGCAAACCAAGCAGTGAAGCAGCCTCTTGAGCATTTCCTTTTCATCTCTCACATACACATAACATTTGAAAAGCAATAAATTATACAAAGCAGAGTCATTCAAAGGAACACTCTCCTATGGCACTGCCTATCAGCCCCCATTCTAGCCCAGCTGCAATCAGTCCAAAATAAGTTTTGCCAGCAAAGAGAGGAATAGATGGAGAAAAAAATAACCAAATGTTGGATGAGTTCAATCCATTAGCATTATCTGTCTTATATCTGAGTCAGAGATCAAACTGAATATATACTACATGCAGTGATCCAGATGACTTGAAAGCATTAGAGGTAGAGACTAAGTAAACAGTATACAGACTGATCAAATACACATAGAGCATGCACCAAAATAAAGTACATATTAACTTGGCTAAATAGTACTTTTCTTCAAAATATTTCCTACAAAATTACACAAGTCTAAATGGTGTTTACCCAAGAGGCCAAAACAGCTCTCAAGTTACCACAGTATTCTACCCTTTCCCAGGTCAGAGAATCACAGATCCACAGAATATTCTGAGTTAATTTAAGTTAAAGTGTTCACAACTATTTATCCACATTGGTGGTACATTACCATTTTCAAACAAAGGTCTCCATGACTATAAAGGTAGTGCTGGATTCTTGGGGAACATTTATGTGGATATGACATGAATCCATCATCAGCAAGTTTGCGGATGATACTAAGCTGGGGGCAAATGTTGAACAGCCGGAGGGTAGGAAGGCCCTCCAGAGGGACCTTGACAGGCTGGAGAGGTGGGCAGACTCCAACAGTATGAGGTTTAACAAGGCTAAGTGCCGGGTTCTTCACTTTGGCCACAACAACCCCGTGCACCGCTATCGGCTGGGGGAGGAGTGGCTCGAGACTAGTGAAGTGGAGAGAGACTTGGGTGTACTGATTGACAGGAAACTCAATATGAGCCAGCAGTGTGCCCAGNCTGTTATTCCCTTCATCCCGAAACCCTAAACATAACTGTGCTGGGGACAGCTGCATGATGGCATCGGCTAAAGAGAATTTATTTTATACTAAATGCTCATCTTTGGATATTTGCTGGTTCTGTTGTTCCTTTTCTCTGCTCTTTGCTTTAGCAGCATACATTGTCCCTTCAGCAGTGAAGCTTAGTGTTTATTTCCTGCTTCAGGAATTGGCAGCATCCCTGTAAAATTTTAGAATGTCACTAGGGTTCAGCAGACACTTACTGGGGAGCAGAAAACAAGCAGTAACCTGCCTGGCAGTGACTATGCAAAAGGACAGCAAGAAACAACATTTTACCTGTTCTTGAAAATGGTGGACAAACCAAAAAGGGAAGCTAGCAATAATCTGCAAGAGCCATTCATTTGAGAATCTGTTCATGTCAAGTGTTTGTGACACCATAATCCCAAATTCCTTCCTTTTCACTGCCTGTGAGTTTTCTTATTACTCCTTCCCTCCAGGACCACCTGCATAAGCACTAGTCTTTTGAACTCAACCTGCAGCCTGCTAACACAGCAGTTAGTTTAAGCCCTAAGAGAGGTAGGTGGAAACCAGTAATTATTTGTAGAAGGGAGTACATCATAATAGTGATAGCTAAAATGGCTTTGTTCCTTCCTTTCTTGTACTTTGTTCTTTGAAATACAGATGACCCAAATTACCTATTCCATCAGACTCCACAAAAGCAAGCCCATTGCTCTGGTTTGAATCATGCATGTTAAACACAGATTGCAATTACAATTGCAAACAAACAAACAAAAAAAAGAGTAAGAGACA
Source organism: Pitta sordida (assembly GCA_013390025.1). Classification (NCBI taxonomy): domain Eukaryota; kingdom Metazoa; phylum Chordata; class Aves; order Passeriformes; family Pittidae; genus Pitta; species Pitta sordida. The sequence goes on from WEKX01001514.1 coordinate 28,546, forward strand.
GTGCAAAACACATTCACTGTAGTCACTAGCCAAATTAATATTTCTGCACTGAATATACCCTCCTTTTTTCCATATGACTTCAAACACTAATTCTTCTCCATATGTAGTCCTAGATTCAGAGATTCATTTTGCTCAAAATGTTTCTTTCACACATTTTCACACTGAGTCTCTTTTTGTATCTAGTTCCAGCATCCATCTTGCTGACATGGTGCTAGCCAGGGAGTTCAGTGGCTGCAGTCAGCTGCTGACCTATGGGAGGTGGGCAAAGTGGCACCTGGGAGTTCGACAGGATGATCTGCACGCCCTCCATGCAGGAAGAAAGGGTCTTTATCTATTTAGGTCTTTGTAAATTATTCTTCTTTTCTTAAATGCAATCAGAAAATCAGTCACAATTAATTGACCTAATGAAAACATTTCCTTACACATATGTACGTATGGAGTGTAACTAAACTGGGTCAGAGCCCTGAGTGCACTCAAAGACTCACAATCATTGTGACCATCCCTACCTGGGACCCCCAATCAAACCATTGCTTACACTCCAGAAGCTCTGGATAAACTCAGACTGCAAACCTGGGCTGTGCTATTGTTATCCATCCCGCTCTCCTAGAATAGACCCTGGATCTATCTCATAGTCACCCATCTCCCCCTCCCCACCCTGATGCTGTTGTCCTCTCTCCAGCTGCTCATGGTCTAGTATGGATGCCAGTGTGGTTCATTCTTGTCCACTAACTGCCAGACCCTTTTATCAGCTCCCTTCTCTGTCCACCCTGCACTCTGGCCAGTGAAGGTCCCAGGGTCTCCATTGGCTCCCAGCTCACCCCTGCATTGTGAGGCAGCTCCTTCACAGGTAAAGCCAAAGGAGTGCCTCAAAGTCAGCAATAAACTTTCCAGAAAGTTGTATTCATTTTCCAAAAGGAAACATCCATAAATTTCACAGGTTCTACCGGGATTATAACCGCCTCCTCTAGAGGTCTTTGATTAACTCCTTAAGCTACTCAGGACTGCACTCAGATCTGCTCAGCTGCACTTAAATCTAAGCCTAATTTCAGAAAGTAAATTCACCTGACCCTAAAAAAAGATGGAAAACTCCTTTTCTCCAACAGGATGAGACTAGGTGTTTAAACAGCATAAGCATGACACATCATCTGCATTTCATAGCAGAGAAGCAATATGTATATATTGCAACAAGCAGTTTTGTCAATAATGTCATTTTTTAAAAAGTAGCACAATCAGTGGTGTGATCTTTTCCTGATTTTAAATAAAAAATTAATTTAGTTCACTTAACTAGTCACCTGCATTTAGCCATTATTTTTTCCAAATACGTATCATTAGGAAAAGTCAGAGGGAGGCCAAATGAGATGCAACTGCTAGCAAGAGATCTCTTTGCAAGCACACAGGAAAAAATACAGCCACCCATTGAAAATTTAAATGCTGAAAAATTCGAGTGTATCAGTGACCAAAACAAGACTCAGACTCTCCATTTTCTATGAGGTATACATACTGGCAAAGTTTATGATGTTGGAAGACTGACATTCAAGTAAGTTCAGGCATATTACAGTTACTACCTACTGCAATTTTAATAGAAAAACTAATTATGGCAAGCAGGGATAAAAAGCAAAAGTGCATGGACCTTGCAGTGTAGGTCACACACTGCCACTATTCCCCCCTCAGGAGATACAGCTGCAGCACTGCACTGAGCATGAGCCCTCACCCTCCACACTCCAGTCCCACCCTTATTTTTCAGACTAGGAGCAATCCTTAGTCCTCCAGTTTTGAAACAGTCTCTCTTCAAGGATGATACTACTCATTAAGGGTTGAGTTTTCCATCTGGTAGAAATAAATACAACAAAAAACAATAGACCAAATTAATTCAGATTATTCAGATTACAGATAAAGCATTTTTCAGTGAGCATGATTATCCACTGGAAAAAGCTTGTTCCAAGAAAGAATCCAAATTAGGACCAGCACTGGCAAGCAGTGTGCTTCTTGGATGACAACTTTTAGCTAAATTGAGTTACTGTGCTTCAGACACAACAAGGAGAAATCAGTGTAAGTAAAGAGTAAATGAGGTGAGTCAACAACTCTGTTAAAACAAAACCTCTTCTGCTGTTGCAAAAAGAAAATGTAGCAGCTGTAACATTAAAAAAAAAAAATATTTCCTAGAGCATCACGGATTATTGTAACAAGTGAGCACTGGAGAATTTATATAAAGAAAATCAGATGATCAAATTAGTGTAGACAAAAATTTTACTTCTACACTACATTAATATAGCCCCTGGAAACATAGGATATGAGGTAATGAAAATTCAGGGACTACAATTTGGGAATTAGATATTAGACCTCATTGCTAACCAAAACCAACTTCTGGGCCCATCGCGATTTTGAGGGGGCAAACACGAAGTAATGCTTGAGAGAAAGCAAGATGTACCAAATCATTCAGGAGATGAGATGGACAGTAGGATCTGTGGCCTGTGGGGACCCACCCTGGAGCAACCTGTGCCTGAAGGACAGCACCCTGTAGAAAAGTGACCCATGTGGCAGCAGTGTCTGAAGAACTGTTTGCTCATAGGATGGACTCACACTGGAGAAGTTCTTGAAGGACTGTCTCCCATGGGATGGACCCCACAGGAAGCAGGGGAAGGCCTCCTCTCTGAGCAGTGGCAGAAACAACAACTGACTGTAAACCCTATTCCCATTCCTCTGCACCGCTGGGGGGGAGGATGTAGAATTTGGAAGGAGGGGGGGTGAGAAGAAGGTGTCTTTAAGATTTCTTTCCTTCTCATTCTCCTGCTCTCATTCTGTTAGTAATAAATTTCATTAATATCCCCACTTGGAGTCTGTTTTGCCTGTGATGGTGACCAGTAAGAGATTTGTCCTGGTCGTTATCACAACTCTTGAACACCACGTAATATTTTCTGTTCTCTGTCCCTTTGCAGAGGGGAGTGAGAGAACAGCATTAGTGGGTATCTGGCATCCAGGTAATCAATTGACCTCAACTGGATGCCAAGTGAACACCAAGTCACTCTATCTGCCCTGCCTTTCCAGCCAGGCAGGGGGAAGAGAATAAGATGGAGAACAACTCATGGTTTCGGGGATAAGGCAGTTTACTAAAAAGCAAAGATTGCATGTGCAAAAGCAAAGTGAAAAATAACAAGTCTACATCTACAGCAGCGATGTCCGGCCACGTCCCAAGAAGCAGGACTTCAGTATGGTTAGTGGTTTCTTAGCAGACAGCCATTGGAAACAATAAATGCCCCCCTTTCACAGAATCACAGAATATTCTGAGTTGAAAGGGACCCACAAGGATCATTAAGTCCAGCTCCTAAGTGAATGCCCATACAGGGATTGAACCCACAACCTTGGTGCTATGAGCATCATGTTTTATCTATCTGAGCTAATCTCAGAGTCATGTCATCATTTTTATTTTTAATAACCTAACTCCCCATCCCACCATCCATTATCTAGACCACGTCAATGAGTACCTCATCCAGTCTTTCCTTAAACATCTCCAGGGATGGCGACTCCACCACCTCCCTGGGCAGACCATTCCAATGAGAGATCACTCTCTCTGTGGAAAAGCTCTTTCTAACATCCAGCCTAAGCCTCCCCTGGTGTAGCTTAAGACCATGTCCTCCTGTTCTGGTGCTGACAGCCTGAGAGAAGAGAGCTACACCCACCCAACTGTAACCTCCCTTCAGGTAGTTCCAAACAGCAATGAGGTCACCTCTGAGCCTCCTCTTCCCCAGACTGAACAATCCCAGCTCCCATAGTCGCTCCCCATAGGGCTTGTTCTCCAGTCCCTTCACCATCCTTGTCGCCCTTCTCTGGACCCTCTCAAGCAGCTAAACATCTTTCTTAAACTGGTGAGACCAGAACTGGACACTTTCCTGTGCCTTTCTTTAACTTTTATATCTGAGCTGGTGTCATATGGTATGGAATATCCCTTTGGTCAGTTTGGGTCAGCTAGCTTACTTGTGTCCCTTCCAGAATCTTGCCCTCCACTGATCCTGTGCTCAGCAGCAGTCAAAACACAAGCATGTTATCAACACCCCTCTAGCAACCAATACAAAGCACAGCACTGTTGCTAGGGGGAAATGGACTTCATCTCAACAGACCTGATACAACATCCCAGCACAGACAGGCCATAGACTGACCCAGAAACTATCCCATCTCCACTGGTTGCCACCAAATCTCGGGTACAACTTGCCATAGGATATATATGCATACTCGTGCCAACATGCCAGCCCTCTAGAGTAGCAATTCTTTCTCGCTTCTTCCCCTAGTTCCCTCTTTTAAGCATCACAGGAGACCAGCTTAGTTGACCAAGACTGGCTTTCTCTCCCTGGCTGGGAAAACCTATGACCTCAGGTGCAGCCCAGAGCTGTGCCTCTGACAGATCAGCACTGCTGCTGCTGTGCCTTGGGGAGCCTGCCAAGAATGTCAGCAGCACCAGCCCCGCTCCAGCAGGCATGCTGTACCAAAGAACCTCTGCCCCAGACAGACAATTCACTTTTTACCTTTGACTTACCCTTTCTCTCCCTCTTCTTTCACTGACTTCTCTTGTCTTGGTCTCAGAAAAGTAAGATGAGATTCTAGCAACTGTCACTTTGGCTCACATTTTTATCAGTGTCTCTGCAGACAAAGGTTAGACATAATCATCTCTCACACCAGGACTTCAAAAGCTGTCAAACAGATTTCCCCTCCTCCTGCCACATAAAAATTCTCTTCTGCTCCCAAACAATTAAATTTTTTTTCATTCCTCTTTATACAGCCAGTAAAAGGTTAAAAAGAATTTTCTTACAAGCAGTGCCATGGGGCCAGGCAAGGAGGCACATCCTCTCTGAATCTCAAGATATGCTTTACTGTTCATGCTGTACGATGACCTGTTTCCACCTGGCCAGAGACAAATCAGACTTCAAACTCTTCAAAACATGGAGTTATACCCACCTACTTCTTAAAAGAACTCATATGTGTATATAATTGCTCCCTACTCAGACACTCATTTTCTAGTGGCACTCACTGCTTATTTTAGTCTTTGGTAAAAAAGGCAAGGGCTTAAAGACACTGAAAGACATTCAAAGGTAATTACCTTTGCTAGAGCTAAGCAACATGACAGGAATACCTACCCATGTTTAGAAACATACCACTTAATCTTTCATGTTATAATTCTTACTATTTCTAATGCGGTTTTATACTCAGGTATTTACCAAAAGCACATTTTGATGCTGGTTAACAACTCACATGAAGAGTGACAGAAGCCATCCATGGAGGGAAACACTTCTAGTCTCCACAAACAGAACTATTAGTCAGTCAGAATGAACTTCAGACTCTGACCCTAAGCTGTGGACTCTTCTCATACAGTGGAGAAAGTGAAACCTGAAGAGGCTGAGGCCACATTCAAATTAATTCAAAATACACATAATTGATGGATTTCTGCTCCTAGCAGAAAGAAAATCTGATAATTTTGAAACACACTAAAAAATGAAAACAGCACATCTGAGATTTTTAAGGCAGTGACTTGAGCATCTGATTTCAAACACATTTGTGGGGCCTGAATTTCAGCAGGTTATTGGGGATTGGTTCCTGGAAAACCAGATTCATCTGAACCATGCTTAGCACTTTCAAACAACACTCAAGGGACACTAAAAGTCATTGGGTTGAATCACAAAGACCCATGCATCCCTCCCAGGCCTACACATATCAGCTTGCCATTGCATGCTGGGGGTTGAAGCACACATTTTGCACCCATAGATTACTTCTGTTTCCAAAAATTGGATCATGATTGAAGGCCTCAAACACAGATGGCAAAATAAAAGGTGAAAGTGAACCAACAGCCATATGCTAGTAGTGATGTGAAAGCTGTCATATCTGTGGTTTCTGCAGCTTATACCATAAGGGACTCTTGACAACACTGCATTACTAATTTGCCATCACTGACATGTATTGCACTGTCACTCATGACAGACTTGCAGCTGGAGGTTGCTGTGTTCAGGCTGCAAGTCCACCTATAATTTCAATAGTTTTACTTTCTTCTATAAGTTTTTTAAACTGTTTTCATCGTCAGGCAGATGTTAGTATAGCTGATTATTTTACTATTTGCATAGAATAAGTCAAAGCCAGATCTCTGTTGTCTGGGCAGCAGTTCTCAGTGGAAGAGCAAAGCCCTAAACCCACTGTTTTTAACTAGCCTAAACTACTTTTGGAGATGTGAAAAGCCTTTTAGGAGTGTTGTAGTTTAACTCCAGCTGGCAAATCAGCTCCAGACAGCCTCTTGCTCACTTACCCCTAGTGGGGTGGAGTAGAGAACTGGGAGGGTAAAAGTGAGAAAATTCATGGGTTGAGATAAAGACAGTTTAACAGGGAAAGTAAAAGCTGTGTGCACATGCAAAGCAAAACAAGGAATTCACAGAATCACAGAAAATTCATTCACCACTTCCCAAAGGCATCTGAGCCATCTCCAGGTCAGGAGGGATTCATCTCATGTAATGGTTACTTGAGAAGACGAAACACCATCCCTCTGAAAATTCTCCTCCCTCTTCCTCCTTCTCCCCACTTTATACACTATGAGTGATGTCATATGGTATGGAATGTCCCCTTAATCAGTTGGGGTCAACTGTCCCAGATGTGTGCCCTGCCAGCTCCCTGTGCACCCCACCACTGACTGGTGGGGCAGTACAAGAGTCAGAAAAGGCCTCAACTCTATGTAAGCCCTGCACAGCAATTACTAATCACCCCTGCATTAGCAACACTGTTTCCAGCAACAGTACAAAACACGGCTGATTCTGGCTACTATGAGGAAAACTAGTTTTATCCCAGCCAAAACCAGCACGAAGATAAATCCACTTACAATCAGTTGCCTAAAAAGCCAGTGAGATCTAAGGGGTCAAAACAATCAACCGAACAGCAGAGGTAACAATTCTAGAGGGATAACACTCCCTGCACTCTCAGAGAAACCAGAAGAATAACAATGCATCCTCATATGCCTACAGGTGTAACACCCAGGAGTAACGTCCTGGGGAGGACAGAAGGAACCTCTGCTTAAGCCCAGGACACCAAACAGTGTTTAAAAGAGGTGGTAGGCTGCATTAATCCTGCACCCCACACACTCCAGGGCCAAGGCTGTCAGAGAGCTGCCTCCAGAGACTCTCCAGCCCTGCTGCTGCCTGCCAAGCTCTCCACTGCTGGGGCAAAAGCACCACCTCGTGCCAGGAGGGCTCGGCAGGTTCCTCATTCCTGTTCTCACAGGGGCCCCTGGGACAGCACAAATCAGCTCCCCGTTCCAGGGGGGGGAAATGGAACCATTCAAGTCCCAGTTCTCTGTTCCTTTGTGACACACATAGTCACTTGTTCCCCTACAAGACTGGCCACCATTTACACTGAGTGCTATTCTGATATGCAATGAACTAAAGCAGTGACATTCAGATCCCAGGGAGTTCACAACCAGACTACATGTGTTTAATCAGCGGCAGATGCAAAGGGTACCCTCAAGCTAATATGCAGAAATTTTAGTATCACTGTATACTGCAGTTTTAATAATCTAATTAAGTCTGTTTGGAGCCCAGTGGAAATAAATAAAAATTATTAGAGAAGATAAAATTCTTCTTGTCTTTTGTTATATAAGCTCACATACCTCTGTGCTTTATTTTCAGAGAAAAGTTATAAATAACGAGGCAAACAAGGTTAGGCAGGGCTTTGAACAATCTGGTCTAGTGGGAAGTGTCCCTATCCATGGAAGGGGAGGTGAAACTAGGTGATCTTTGAGGTCCCTTCCAACTCTAGCCATTATGATTTTTTGTAATGATTGCACCAACTATATGTTTATTAACATGTGAGGGGGGTCTCTCAAAGCCAAAAAACAGTAGACATTTACAGTAATAATTTTCAGAGTGCTTCTGATTTACTGGTAACAGCCAATATTCAAAATTGAAAAAAGCTTTAAATAGGCAAGATGTTACATACCTGAGCAGCAAGCACAATCTGGCTCAGCCATTTCGTCTTTGTTACTGTGAAATGCATCTGTCTCACATGGTACCTAATGTCATTTAGATGTTGAGATACATTTGACAGTACTAGAGCTCTGCTTCTTTTAGACTGATGGGTTTCTTGACTTGTCATTGTTTCCCTGCAAAATTATGTCCAAATGGCGTCTCTGACATTTCGAAGTGACAGCAAACAGGCTAAGTGCATTCTCTGCAGGGGGAAAAAAATCAATAACAGAAAAAGAAAGCATTTACTTATGGTAGGATAATGAATTCTCGGAGCTGGGCTAAGCAGACACGCTACCACAAAGAGAATCAGAACGTTCTTGCTTTCACTTTAGGCTTCTGAGCAATAAGTCATTTTGTGCAAGGGAAGAAGGCGAGAAAAAAAGAACTACAAAAATCCATCTGGGAAGTATATCTACCCCTTACTATGAATATTGCTATCAAAGTTTCCAGTTAAACCTGGAACGCATTTGCCATAAAAGTCAGCTATCTGTTTACAAATGAAAATAAATGTATGAAGTAAAGCAGTACCTATACCAAGAAACCTCACAGATGCTGAAAATCCACAGGACATACCAGGTCAAAGAGAATAACTTCCAGCATTCTGATATCTCATTTCAATAGGGCATAAACTAATACCAGTGGAGAAAGTTGTTAACAGCAAGTACAATACTTTGCTACACAGCAAAAAATGACTGAGGATTTTAAGAGCAGCAGTCTCTGGGCTATTATTCAGATATGGTAGATAAGGTTGTGCAAGGCAGTTTTACACTCTGTGATATGTGGTCTCTGAACTGAAAAAAAACCCAGAACCTAAGTCTGTGTAAGATTGAATGCTACATCAATCCCTGTACATTAAAATAAAATGGATTTCATAGTGGGAACAGACTACAGCATCACAGAATCACAGGTAGTTCCACAAAAGGCTACTAAGAGAAATCCCTTTAAATAGAGCACTTCAGTAGTCTTCATTGCAAAGTGACTGGATACACACAATTATATGTTATTTTAGGAAAAGTACCTACCTCCTCTCTGATGATACAATGCTGGCATTTGACTTGACATGAAAACAAGGAATGTAGCATTTGGCAACCAGCATTCACCGTACATTTTCAGGCAAGGATCTACTCTGCTCCTGACCTAACACAAATGGGGAGTAGAAACAGCAGCCACAGATCAAAGCACTGACTGCATCTATGTACTTAGACATGTCTTTAAGCAATTAACCTTGACCTCTGAATCAAGGCTATGAATTTGTTTCTCAGCCTTACATTATATACTACATAAGTCCAAGTGAGTAGCAGATCCTGGATGTTCTAATATTGATGATGGACCCTCCTTACCTCTCACCTTCACAATGAGCTGTTAACAGATATGTATCTTTTAAAACAAGATACTTAATTAAATATAAGTAATTTCAGATTTAGAGGGTTCTTTAGGGAAAATAATTAAAAAAACAAATTAATCAGATTCCAAATTTGTTCTACTGATTAACTTTCTGAAGACTTCTGGCCAGCAGTGGAGAGCAGTGTTTGTCCTTGTGGAATAGGGTAATACAGTCGGCCCTCTTGCACTTTGCATCCCCCATATTGTGGCTTCACATCTTAGCGGCACAATTTTTTTGCGATGAAGAAGGCCTCTTTTTGCAACTGCACATGCACAACCTGGCATACATGAATATTCAATTAGGCAGTCATGAATATGCAAATCAACCCACACAGCCACAGCGACAGCCCTGCCACTCCCTCTCGGCCCCAGGACAACAGCAGTGGCAGCGGCTGCAGCAGGGCCGTTCCCCCTCCTCCTCTGGAGCTGCAGCCATGCAGTTATGAAACCCTCAGGTGTCCGAGACTTTCTTGAGTGACTCTCCAAGACATACTCATTTACCCTGAGTATGGAAAGACCAGGTCTACCCACCCTGAGAGACACCAGGACAGCAGCACGGGCAGCTCCCTGTACCCGTGCCCTTGGCCGAGCCGAAAAAGAGTTCTTCCCAGTGTGGGGTGGCTGCAGGTGCTGGGAAGGGCCAACACAAACACTGATACACAGCAACACAGTGCCAAAACAGTGCCGGGGGCTGCATGAGGGTGCAGGGCAAATTTGCATATTAATGAGCTGCCATTCAATCACACACACACACACACAGATGTGGAAGTAGGGCTTCATGCCACCCAATTAAGACCACAGGTCAGCGATATAGGAGACCTGACTGTACCAGCACTCTGCCACAGCAATCACCTCACAGACACAGGATGATCAGAGAAGCTCCTACTCAATACTTCCATCCTGCTTACATTTTATACACAACAAGATTCTCTGTGGACCACATCTTGACCAGCTCCACATCTTGAGTGCTATCCTCATGTTCACAGGCAGGCAGAGAGGAAGAAGTGCAACTAAACTTCCCTGTGTGGCCACCAGACATTTTAAGGTTCCTTAAATTCAGGAAGAGTGTAAGCCATCATGCAGATATAGCCATTATCATATTCAAATTTTGTGAATAGCCTGTCATAAAAGGAGATCTGCGCAGTTTCTTTTGCAGGCTTTTCCTCATGATGCAGGATGTTGCAACCAGAAACAACTCCCTCTGCAATTATTGTTAATCCGTGTCACGTTACTGATTTCAAACACTGTTTAATACAGGGCCCAGGTAATAAACAGCAAGTCTCAAACAATGCCCATGCTAGTCCAAGGACAATGCAGGTCTGCAATGGCTACAAGACCATGCTTTCTCAAATATGCTAGATATACTAGAGGTTATCAATCTGTACCATTAAATCCATTATATTACGCCCTTATTTTGTTCCAAGAGACAAATCTACAACAGTAACATATCCAAAAGAAACTGTAACATAAAGCTAAAACTTATTAGCAAAACATTTTAAGTTACAGGGAAGTTTCTGTATTATTGGCTTTCTTATTAGCTTTAAACAGCACAATTTTAACTGGGGGGATTTTCAGCAAGCTTATTTATAAAATGCATGTATCATACACTCAAAAATGCCCAGATTTTTTGCTGAAAGTGATAAATGACCAATGTAGATAATTCCTTTTTTTCCAGGAAATTAGTAGAGGCTTGAAAGGGATGCAGTAGTTAGATTTAATATTTACTCATTCTAAACTGAAGCTTATAAACACATGTTATAAGTGTAAATTAGCATAGGTTAAATTTACTTTATTTGAGTTATCAAAAAACTATACTAAATTATATCTGTTGATTTCACTCTATTTACACTCATCAGAGTCTACAAAAGAAACAAACTCTAATGGAGTAGTAAAACTGGTAGGAAATACCATAAAATAATGGTTTTATATTTTACATTCTCCAAATGTTTTCCTATGGGTATTTTCTGAGGACATTTATGGCTAAGAAAAGTGGCTGGTTTTAGAATAAGTGATACTAAATCTGCAGCCAAGCACAAAGTCATCCCTATAGAATAAGCATGTGATAAATACTAGAATATTCTTGGGATGCATATCACTGCTAATAGATGAGGTATAGAGAATCATTCATACAGGCCAAAAATCCCTCTTGCTTTAATAGCCAACGATTCTGGCTTGAAGATTAGGGATCACAGACCACTTTCAAATTGCAGTGGAATCCTAGCAGTCAGCCACACTTTGAACAGGATCTATATAGTAACAACAGAGAACTTTAATCATTTTATTCCCTTCAGATGTTCTCTTAGTACCTGAGCATCACAGTCAGAAACATAAAACAAGGGTATCGAGATCCCAACAAGAAGATTCCCTACTGTCAACATCTTCTCCTTCCTGTCCCATTCCTCTGCATTGCCTTCCTCATAATTACCTCCAAATCACAGAATCACAGAATACTACGAGTTGGAAGGGACCCACAAGGATCATCTAGTCCAACTCCCCAGCTAACGCCCATACAAAGACCGGACCCACACCCCAGGGCTGTGAAAATAAACCTAGTTCCTTCACAGGTCCCTCCGAACCAGAAGGGACCCACAGGACCATCCAGCCCAACACCCCCACAGCTAGACCATGTTACTGAGCTCCTCATCGAGTCTTCTCTTAAACACCTCCAGGGATGGTGACTCCACCACCTCCCTGGGCAGACCATTCCAATGAGAGATCACTCTCTCTGTGAAAAACCTCTTCCTAAAATTCAGTCTAAACCTCCCCTGGTGTAGCTTAAGGCCATGTCCTCTCATTCTGGTGTCATCAACCTGAGAGAAGAGATCCACACGCATCTGGCTGCAACTTCCCCTCAGGTAGTTATAAACAGCAATGAGGTCACCTCTGAGCCTCCTCTTCTCCAGGCTAAACAACCCCAGTTCCCGTAGCCGCTCCCCATAGNCAGGAAGCCAGGACAGTTGGTAAATTATGCAGAATGGCTTGGCAAGGTCATCTGCTGGTTCTTTCATCACCCTCGGATGGATCCCATCTGGTCCCATGGACTTATGAGGGTCCAAGTCACCCAGCATGTCTCTGACTACCTCCTCTTGGATTACACGGGGGTTATACTGCACCCCAACTCCTTCAATCAGCCTACTAGTACAGTTGTCCTGCAGACAGTCTGTCTTACTGTTAAAAACAGGGGCAAAAATGGTGTTAAGTATTTCTGCCTTTCCCTCATCTTTGGTTACTATATTGCCCTCTGCATCCAATAAGGAGTGAAGTTCGTTGCAGCCTCTCTTTTTACTGTTGATGTACTTATAGAAACATTTCTTATTGTCCTTGACAGAAACAGCTAGGTTGAGTTCCATCAAATCCTTCTTCACAATGACTTAATTTAAGTTTTTGCACCACAGCTGTTAAAATATCAGCATATAAAGACAGGCAACTGAGTAACTGTCAGCAGGAGATAATGGAGGAGACACACAGAAGTCCCACTTCTCAGCACCAGTATAAATTATCAGACATGAAGACAGCAACAAAAGACGGTCTCCTCTTACATAAGGAAGGTTATCCAATGCAGTGTCACTCCAATGAAAATGCTTGTTATTTTGAATATTTTACTTCCAAGGCTTGATTATCAATCATTTACAAAAATCTATGAGAGCCCCAAAAACATATTGTATTTAAGTGCACATAACTAGCTGCAGAGTCCCTGTCAGAGGTTACATTTCCAAATCCCAATACTTCAAGCAGATATTCACACATTTTAGTGGGTTTTTTGTTTGCACAGATAGTATTACTGATTAGATTCTTGTGTGTAAAAGTACTTCTGTGTGAGGAAAAGCTGACCAGAGCATTTGTTACACAGCACTGCCCAGGTTATATGTTCTTCCTGTACAGACCTTCGCTACGTGAGACTTCTCTGCATCAGCCTGCAGTTCAACAGCTGTGACAGGCAGTGTCTTGGCACACATGCAGCTGAAGTATTTACTCAATTAGCAATCTCTGGGGCAAAAACCATAGTATCTTAGGACTTACTTGTAGATTGCCTTGTGTAAAAGAACTCCATATCAGACTACATTACAATGCAGTCATCAGCAACCACATGAAATTTTGATTTGGGGGGGGGAAATGGAGACCAATTTAAGCATAACAAATAATCATGAAGCAAGTTTTGATGACACAGTGAGCCAATAGTTCAAATTGCTTGTTGAGTAAAGGCATAAACCCATTTTGGAACTCATTTTAGATACTGTATAATTCAATTGTAGCAGACAGGACACTTGCTATAAATGTGTTCATCTGAATGAATTGCAGTATGCCCTAACAAAGCCAATAACAGCAACAGGGAAGTAAAATTGAAAATCAAAGTAAAGTACAAGCAAAGGCAGAACATCCACCACTGACTTGAACAAACCAGGCCAATTAAGTTTCTGCTGATTTTCACAGAATTCATCTGATGAGAAGGAACTCACAGGATTCTTATAGAAATACGTATTAATAGCAAGCATTATACAGTATTGTTAGAATGAACATCGTGGTTAAAAGCACATAAAAATAACACAGAGATAAATAACACAACTCCAACTTCCACTTGAGGCGGGAAAATAACCCATCACATGGGAAATAGATTCTCCATAACAAATTGAACTGGATTGTTTTCTGGCAAAATGTTATTTGATACAAACATTACATCCATATCATCACACCTTTCTGTATGTATTCGGAGCAAGACAACCCCAAGAGAACTGTGAAAGCCCAGTCTTGCACTACTGTATATGTTTAGAAACATCAAGAATTACAAGATTCCAGATGATCTGAACTCAAGACCTAATAAGCAAAGCACTACTGTCCAAGTGTATAGTGAGCTCTAAGCATGGTCTTACTAACTTGACAGGTACTTATCACAGAGCAGAAGACAAGCACTTATTTAGGCAGAGTAAGGAGTTGGTTCTTGATCCACTAGTCTTGTTTACATTTTCTTCTTAGTAAAGGAACAAAATTGATGGTGCCTTAATGTCATTCTCCCAGATCCTTCAAACTCTGAAACTTCAGCCATTACATCTTCACAAGTCTATTATCTGCTGGGGAAAATCTTCTGAATATATCAAAATTTGTATTGATTACATGTGTTGTTTGAAGAAGCACGTCATCTGTATGAAAGATAAACCAACTCACATCTAGAAATGAGTCACAGTATCAAGACTTTATTGTGTAACAGATGTGAGTTACCAGATCAAGGCAACAAAGGTTTTAAACACACACAAAGAGATTCACACAGAGAAAAAAAAAATAACAAAAGATCCTTGTGTTCGATTTTGCCTTTTTAGACTATCCTTGCAACACAGATAAGGAGAGTGCTGCATGATGTTAACTGGTTCTTTTTTAAAGAGGTGGACTTTCCATAGTTACAGCTACAGCCAAAGTTGGTCACACTTTGCACCTCAGTTAGGCAGTGGCCTTGTAAGATAATACTGAAATACAGTCAACCCTCTTCCACTTTGCACCCTCCAGATAGTGGTTTTACATCTTTGCTGTGTGATTTTTCAGCAATTAAGGAGGCACTTTTTGGGACTGTGCATGCGCGACCTGGCGGGCATGAATCTTCAAAGTAGGCAGTCATGAATATGCAGATTTTCCCCCCC
>WEKX01001514.1:43585-67481 GCA_013390025.1 Pitta sordida
GCACGGACCACTGGTGCAGCAGTCTGCCTGCCTATGTTGGCCCAAACTCACTGCCCACAGCGCCCAAGGCATGGCCACGCCCACCCAGACCAGCCTGGACTCGCTACTCAGGCAGGAAATCCCTGCCGTGTTCTCTCCCACTCCTTTGCCACTGCTGGCCCCCTCCCCCCCACCCCACACCCACCTTGCTGTCCCTGGTTTACCATAGGGACTAGCTGTGACAGACACCAGCACCCACCCAATGCCTCTTTCCATGGAAACACTGCAGTGCACACCAGACACATGCATACACAACACTCCCCGCTCTCACCCCCTGACGACACAGTGTCCCAGACAGTGTTAAAGAACCCCACACCCCATGTTTAAGTGCCAGTAGAGCTGTGCAGGGCCAGCCCAAGCCCCGGCTTTTCCATGCCAGGTGTGTNCAAAGTAGGCAGTCATGAATATGCGGCTTTCCCCCCCTCCCCCCCCAAGCCACTGCACGGACCACTGGTGCAGCAGTCTGCCTGCCTATGTTGGCCCAAACTCACTGCCCACAGCGCCCAAGGCATGGCCACGCCCACCCAGACCAGCCTGGACTCGCTACTCAGGCAGGAAATCCCTGCCGTGTTCTCTCCCACNTTTCCAGGAATGCCTTGCAGCTGCTCCAGAGCTGGGGGGGCGGGGTGACCGGGGTCAAATTTGCATATTAATGAGCTGCCAGTCTATGCTGATGGAGGGCTTTGCAGAGGGGGGTCAAGACCTGCAGTACTGTGGTATAGGAGACCTGACTGTACTTCAATAATGCACAAGTAAGTGGCATCACTGCAATCTGCTTCTGAAAGAGTTAATCAAATACATCTATTCATTATTAATAGATACAAAGATGAGAGCTGGAACGTTAGTCCCATACTTGAAAAGAATGTTGTATCTTTTGAAATTACCGCAGAAGACCTACAAGAGAAGAGATGCAGCTGAGATGTTGGAAGAGCATTTCAGAGAGAAGGGTACATAATAAACATATACATCCTCCCCCTGAAGCCATCAAAGCTATTTTATCTGCACCAAACCCTAAAATGGAGGCAGTTTCAGTACAGCAGTTCCAGAACTAGACAGTAACACAAACATGCAAATAACAGAAGACAAATCACCATAACACTAACTACCCCTAGATACTTTTTGAAGGTTTTGATTCTCCCAGATATATTGTTCAAAAGAAGTTCTATAGCTGGCAGGAAATCCTGTAATGTTTCCCAATGTCCATTCTGAGCATTCCAAATTTGAAATTATTTTGAGTTTTTATTAGAAGGAATGTTTGTAGCAGTACTTTCTGATACGAATCAGAAAGCTCTGGATATACTCTTTTTATAGGAAGGGAGTTGGTTTTTCCAAGTCCAGAAAAAATAAACTCAAATAGGCATAACACAGCTTTAGCCTCCTACTTCTAACATATATAAATTTATTTGGAAATTACTTAATTAAAAGTCCAGGAGGAAAGATGTAATAACAAAAACACAAACACTGCAAAGAAGACAAAATATGTATTTAAACTTTTCCCTTTGGTGTAAATCAGGGTTTTTTAAATCAACTCTGGTTATGACCTAGCATACAAGAGACACATTATATACACAGGGTTTTTTAATGTCCATTTGAAATGCGACTGGGGTGATAATTGAAAAGTATAAACCTTTTTCTCCAGCAGCAGAACAGTACTTTCAGCCTGCATTCCAGATGGCCTAATGGCTACAGTTCTGCTGCAGGAATATCTACTGCCCAGCCTGGCACCTGGATTCTGTGGTCATAGCTTATAGCACCAGAGTGCAGGTATAAGTTTAACATAGAGACACTGACACCAATGGGTCCTGAACTACTATTCTTATCATCTCAGAGATGGTCCTGATGGCTAGGCAACCTTTGGTACTGATGAAACATTTTGTAGCTGATGACTTGGGGCAGCTGAACAACATGGTCCCAGGACATTTGGAGCTAATTCATGCTATTCGTATGAGCCCGCTTTGCAGACATCCCACCTAAGTGCAAGCAGCAAATTCCTTCATAAGGTTTTCAGCCTTGCTTCTAGACATCATTATCTCAGTCCTCAGATATTTTATTTCTTCTGCTACTTCTCCATCTTTAAGTGTAGAGCTGTTATTTGGAAAAATAATTGACCTGAAAAATATCTGGATATCAAAATTATGTTATCTGTGACTTCAGTGGTCAGATCTTCTTTGAGAATCAAAATGTTCCCACAGTTGTCAGTAGGATTTGGGAGCTGTAGCCTGAAAACAGCAGGGTTTTTTTCAAATCTGCTCACCTGTTTAGCACACTGACAGGAGTGACTAGTTAAGAACTAGACAGTGGAAAATTCCATGTTCTGTCTCTGTATATTCTGCTATCCAATTTTTAATCAGAGAACAGTGAAGCATTGGAATTACTGTATTGTAATTGTAGACGTGAAGACATGAAGACATAAATTGAAGACATGAAGTCTCCTTCCTCTATGACACCAGTATATCTCCTTCCCCTATGTCACCTTCTTTCCTATGATGGTAAACTCACTGCATGCATTATGATGCCAGAATCCTTCTTTCCTCTGTGAAAGACTCTGTCTATAAAACCTCCTTCCTGTATCATGTGAGATTACCTACCTCCTAAATGATGCCAGACTTGCTTTTATCTCTATGATGACAGAATCCTTCCTTGCTTTATGTCTTGGTTCCATCCAGTACAGAGCTTATTTTCTGCAGCAGCCAGAAGGAGCACACACCAGACTATTTATTTCCTCTGCCTTGCCGGACTCACTTGCTACTCTATGATGCTAGACTCTTCTTCCTTCATCATGCCAGATTTCCTTCTTCCTCTACCATGTCAGGATATTTCTTTCTTGTGATGACCTTACCTTTATGAGGACAGAGTCCCTCTTGCCACCATTATGTCAGACTCCTACATTCCTCTATGATTCTAGACCCACTCCATCCCCTAATACCAGGCTCCAACTCTATGCTGAAACTTCTTCCTTTATAATTATAGATTTCATCCTTCCCGTATGACACCAGATTCCTCCTTTCTTCCATGATGTCACATTCCCTCTTTTCTCTGTGATGCCAGACCCCCACTTACCTCAATGATGCCAGACTTCATCCTTCTTCTATGATGCCAGAATTCCTTACCTCTAGGATCCCAGACTCCTCAGTTCCTCTCTAATGCATAACATGCATGCTCTGATGCCAGACATCATTGTTGTTCTATGATATCAGACTCTCTCCTTCCTCTATGATGCCTGACTCCCTTCTACTTTTACTTAAGAGTCTCTCTCTAACCTCCTCTATGATGCCAAATCCCGGTTTCCTCAATGACCTCATTCCCACCTTCCACTTTGACGCCAGAATCCCTGTTTGCTCTATGGTGTCAAACTCTCACCATCCTTTCTTACTTGAGAAAGTTAGATTCCTAGACTCCTCTGTAACTTCTCCTCTGTGATGCCAGATTACCATCACCTTTTCGGATGTCACACTTTGTCCTTTGTCTATGATATTAGACACCTCTATTATGACAGACTTCCTTCCTTTCTCAATTCTTATCCTCTGATCCCGGACTGTCTCCTTCCCCCCTGATGTGAGATGACCATCATCTAAGATGCAAGACTCCCTCCTTCCTCTCTGATGTTAGGCTCCCTCTGACCTCTATGATAAGACTCCTTCCTTCCTCTATGATTCCAGACTTCCTCCTGGTTCTGGGATACCAGATTCTTTTCTCTATGAGAGTTTCCCTTCCTCAGATGCCAGATTCCCTCTTAACTATCCTAAGACTCTCTCCATGATGCCAAACTCTCTTCATCCTCTTTCATGCCAGAATCTCACCTTCTTTGACACTAGGCTCCCTCCTTCCTTCCTTCCACTGTAACATCAGGCTCTCGTCACCCTCTCTGATGTAAGACTCTGCTCCTTTAATGTCAGAGACTCTCCCTCCCCCATGATGCCAGAATTCCTCTTACTTCTATGATGACTTACTTCTTCCTCCCCTCCTTCCTTCCCTCTGCAATGATACCAGACTCTCTTCAGCCCCTCTGATGCCTCTTGGACACGAGACTCCCATCTTTATTTGTGATGACAAACTCCTTCCCTTACTATATGATGCAATGCTCACTTCTTCTTCTATGATGTCAGATCCCTTCCTTCCTTAATTATACCAGGCTCTCTTCTTCCTCTTTGATATAAACTCCCTCTTACATGTACCATGAGACTCCCTCCTTCTTTTTGGATGCCAAATACCCTCTGATATCTACAATGGCAGACTCCTTCCTTCCTTAGGAGTGTCAAACTGCCTCTTAAGAGGTATCTTAAGTAATATAAATATACGACTTACAAAAACCAGGATTTACAGGTTTTGCTGCACTGCTTAATAAACAGTTACATAGTAAACTATCTCCCAAGCCATGTGAGAACAACTCCAAGCATCCAAGGTGGAAACTTGGAAGCGCATGTTCTCCAAGTAGCAATTTCCCATGTAGCTATGCAAACATCAGTCCTAGAATCTGTAGCAAGAAGTTACTCATGGTACTTTCTGAAAATCTCAAAGTTATACTTGTATTATTAGGTACACTACTGTGATATATGGATTTCTTTAATGTTTTGCTGTAGCAGGTTTCACAGGGACATTACCTAGTTCCCACTGACCTTGACAAATAATTAAATCCTCATTTCTATTTTATTTATATTTCAACTTAAGCCTTTCCCTCCTGTCCCTTTCCCCCAGCCCTCCCCATTTTTAAACATGCACCAGTAGATTTAACACATAAGTCTCATTTGTTCAGTGGGAAACTTATACAACAGAGACTTTGACCACAGAACAGTTACAGGACCTTCAATCTCTACCCTTCTACTGTAACTGTTGAGTCACTTGGAGATGGATCACATGTTATAGAAAGTAGAGTTTCGCATTAGTGAATACTCAGGGGGAGAGAGGACAGGGACAACAATTTTTCCACATTCCTAAACTATGAGATAGCAGCAACATACTTAAAACCACAAAATACATTACTGCTGGGGGAGATGGGGAAAAAAACCCTGCACTATGATGTAATTAGGAAAGAAAAACACTTCTCAGAAGATTTGCCCTGCTGGGACCAGGGGAACCATGGGTATAAAATTCATGTGTTTGGACACCATCTGCCAAGACATTAAAAATGCAGTTCCAGGCACAAAAGGCAGCATAACAAATTCAAGAACCTGCTGACCACAAGGGTTCCAAAATCCTAGCTCCAAGAGGTCAAGAAGGAAAGAGCTAAAGAGATGATAAATGTGTTCCTTGCTACATATGGTCACCCTTGTAAATGTCTGCATTTCTGGAAAGGTAAGCTCGCATGAACAAGACTGCATAGTCATACTCTTGAGAATCAGTACAATACCTGGGTTTGAAGTACTTGTTCTTACTGTCAGAGATTATTTACTACATCCTCTTTCAGTATAGAATGGAGTCATACAGTAATTTTCTTAGTTCAGAAAAACATGCAAACATTTATTCATGGCTGGTCCCATTCTCTCTCTCATAAAGTTATGTTCCTCAGAGGCAACTCTGCTCTGCACTTCAGACAAACGGTTCATTTATACATAATTAAAATTCAGTACAAGACAGCAAGCAATAGGTTTTGGGAAGTCAACACAGTCTTGACACGGCACTCCCTTCCTATTATTCAAGATTTAGAAAACATTCTGATCAAAATTTTCTTGTAAATGGTAGAGTCAGAGGATAAAATGTAAACAACCGGTTAACAGAAACTATTACCTATGAAAGACAGATAAACAACAGGATGCCAGGAGGAGGTAGTTAGAGACTTGCTGAGTGGCTTGGATCCTCACAAGTCCATGGGACCAGATGGGATCCATTCTAGGGTGATGAAAGAACTAGCAGATGAACTTGCTAAGCCACTCTCCATAATTTGCCAAAAGTCCTGGCTCACCAGTGATGCACCAGAAGACTGGAAATTGGCTAATGTGACGCCCATCCACAAGAAGGGCAGGAAAGATGGTCCGAGCAATTTAAGACCTGTCAGCCTGACCTCAGTCCCGGGCAAAGTCACGGAACAGTTGCTGTGTGCTATTACACAGCAACTGCAAAACGACCACGACATTAGAACTAGTCAGAACGGATTTCGGAGAGGTAGGTCTTTCCTGACCAACGTAATCTCCTTTTATGATCTGATGACTCGCCTGGTTGACGATCGACAGGTTGTGGATGTTGTGTACTTGGATCTTAGCAAAGCCTTTGACACAGTTTCCCACAATAAGCTTCAGGAGAAACTCTTAGAGCATGGCCTGGATAGAAGCATTTTATGTTGGGTTAGGAATGGGTTAGATGGACGACCTCAGAGAGTATTGGTAAACAGTGCCACATCCAGCTGGCAGCCAGTCACTAGTGGAGTCCCACAGGGGTCAGTGTTAGGCCCTGTACTGTTCAACATCTTTATTGACAATATGGACGAGGGAATTGAGTCCATGTTCAGCAAGTTTGCAGATGATACTGAGCTGGAGGCAAATGTTGAATTGCCAGAGGTTAGGAGGGCCCTTCAGAGGGACCTTGACAGACGAGAGAAATGGGCAGAGTCCAACAGTATGAGATTATCAAGTCTAAGTGCCGGGTTCTTCACTTTGGACATAACAACCCCATGCATCGCTATCAGCTGGGGAATGAGTGGCTGGAGAGTTGTGAAATGGAGAGGGATTTAGGAGTAATGATTGACAGGAAACTTAATATGAGTCAGTAGCGTGCCCAGGTGGCTAAGAGTGCCAATGGCATCCTGGCCTGTATTAGGAACAGTGTGGTCAGTCGGACTAGAGAAGTTATCCTTCCCCTGTACTCGGCGCTAGTTACACCACACCTTGAGTACTGTGTCCAGTTCTGGTCTTCCCAGTTTAATAAGGATGTTGAAGTGTTTGAGAGAGTCCAGAGAAGGGCAATAAGGACGGTGAAAGGACTGGAAAACAAGCTCTATGGGGAGCGACTGCGGGAACTGGGGTTGTAAAGCCTGGAGAAGAGGAGGCTCAGAGGTGACCTCATTGCTGTTTACAACTACTTGAGGGGACGTTGCAGTCTAGTGGGTGTGAATTTCTTCTCTCAGGCTGCCAGCACCAGAACAAGAGGACATGGCCTCAAACTTCACCAGGGGAGGTTTAGACTGGATGTTAGGAAGAGCTTTTTCACAGAGAGAGTGATCTCTCATTGGAATGGTCTGCCCAGGGAGGTGGTGGAGTTGCCATCCCTGGAGGTGTTTAAGGGAAGACTCGATGAGGAGCTCAGTGACATGGTCTAGATAGTGGGAGGCTTAGATGGAAGGAGAGTGCTGCCCATGTTTCCACGCTTGTGGGCCTGATCCCTGGGTGGGCGTTCGCTTGGGAGTTGGACGAGATGAACCTGTGGGTCCCTTCCAACTCAGAAAAACCTGTGAAACTGTGATGCTGTTTACCTGTGCTAAGGTTTCTCTGAGCTGAAGGTTAGCTACACAACTATTTCCAAAGCAAGAATAGGTTAGTGAACAAAAATAATAAAATCTCAAAGAACAGATAATTCCAAAACAGCAGCAAAATATTCCTGGATCATAGGTCAGAAGGGAAAAAAAAATCAAACAAACAACAATCCAACCAAATACCCACACCAACCATTCTACCAGTTCCCTTCTACTGCATGGAGCTGTGCTCATAGAGAGACAGCCTACAACTGAGAAGCTACAGGCCCCAAAACACATCCTCCTGTCCACAATATACTACACAGATGCATTTGCTAAGATGTCAGAGTAATGCTGTCCCATGAAGACGTGTCCGTATGAAGATGTCTGCAGAATAGAGGTTATTCTTCATTCTATTTCCATCTTAAAACTCTTGGAAGGCTTTTTTCCCTCCCCCACCCTCAGCTTTCTTCAGCCTTCTGTAGCAGAAATGGCTAAGAAAATAAGCCTCCTTCCTTAAACTAGTATTTGAGAAAGCATTCAGTTGAGAAAGGCTGTGGCTTTTAGAGAATTCCTGGACTGTCAAAAAGACTTTTCACTAATCAATCAGTCATTAATTTATATAAACTGAACACTTAATTCAGCACATGGCAGCAGCACCATCAGGTAGAAGAAAGAAAACAGCAAGATCAGCTCATTTGCTCATACTCCCCTTGCCTAGTCAACCTGCTCTCCACCACCCCACGGGTAGTACCTTGAGCAATACCTCTATGCTCCTTGAAAAATAAATGGATATCAGGCTTCATACTGAGATAAGCTCAACACTACTTTACGGCAGTGATTTGGTGCTAAACTGCTGCATCATTTGGTGTCTTAGCTGACCTCAGAACCTCAGCTTTCTGGGCTCAGAGATAAATGACTTTAAATGGTTCATTCAAATTCCCTTCCAGGCATCCTAGGGCACATTTTGCTGGGGTTACTTATCTTCTCAGCTATCTCAGCAAGAAACTGAATAGTCCAGTTGTCCAGGTATAGTCTGCAGCAAATTACAAATTACAAATCACAAATTCTATCATGTCAGAGCATCTTCACTCTACTACTTTGAGTAGCAAATGAGTGGGTTTTGCTCCAAAATTGTGGAGGAGGAGTCAAGGCCCAGCACAACTCAGTAAGTTGTGTCTTTTTTGGAATAATCATGACTTTTTTTTTTTTAGTTCCAAGCATTCTATCACTGCAACAAGATCCTGGAGTGTTCAGGAGTGAACTACCAGACCATTGGTGCAGGATTCTTTCATGTTGCTATAATGCAAGTGCTGATGCTTTTTGAGCAGTGTCAGAACCACCTCAAACCCTCCTGAAAAATACCAGCCTCATCCCAGCCTGCAGAGGCAGCAGAGTTCAACCAATACATATAAGGCAGGAACCTTGAATTCCCAGGGTCCTGAGGTTGACATGTGCAAACAAAGCCCTTGCAATAAGTCATAAATGGGAGAACAGGATGGCACACACTCAGATTATTAGTAAGATCCAGTATAGCTTATAAGGCAGTTCTGCAGCTTGAGGAGCCAACTGTGAAAGGCTTTATCCCAAAGTTGGAATGTAGAACTGGAAAGAACCATTTGGAGGAGAGGCACCAATCCACTAGTAGTTCTGAGTAGCCAAAAAGGGGATATTTTGAACTATCCATCCAGTTCAGAGGCCACCTAGTCTGCAAACACATCACTGCTCTCCCTACAAGATCAATGTAGGTTAGGTACCAAACAACTTTAAATCTCACTTTGAAAGTCACAGCAGCCCTGCCTCTTGACGTGTTGCATCTGACCTATGTAACAACCAGAAATCAAGGCATAATGAGGAAATTAGGGACAAGGTCTCCGCAGGATGGTCAAGCGAAGGCGTTTATTAGCAAAATCCAAGACTTTTTATAATCACACCCAGTGTGCATGCGACAAACTATGCCTTATGATTGCCTCATTTAAACTGTCTGCGTGTCTTGCTTTGCATTACTATTGGCTAACCTACATTGTTTGCATGCCTTGCATTGCCCGTGATTGGTTACATAGAAGTGAAAGCAGTTATCCAGACAGTAATCACATTGTTTCAAATACAAGACTTACAAAGACCATCTTCTTTAGCTGAAGTTTCCTCTAGTGGAAAGACACACCCAGGAACAGCACAGTTCTCTTGGGTAGAGATGACACATTCTGGGACTGGAGCAGCATGGACCTGATACATCCCTAGGACCGCCAAAATTACCATGAGTTCTTGCCGGTTTTGTCTAACCAGGACTAGGAGAGGCTGAGAACTGAGTCTGTAAGAAATGCTCTGCACAAAGCACTGGGGCTTGGAACAGCTTGAGAGCTGTTGTGATGCAAAATGTTTTGTGGCTTCACACATACAGTTGGTAATGTTCCAATTCATTTTCCAATTAGTTAAACGTAAATTGTGTCCAGAGGTCTTCTGCCATGCACCCCCAGAAGTCAGAAAAATTTCCTTCTGCTCATGAAGGGTGACATGCATCTTCATAACATTCATCCTCTTTGCCCTCTGCCTCACTTCTCTGAACCACTTAGACCTTGCAAAGTTTCCCCCTCCTTTCACTGAGGTCTGTAAAAACCCATTTGCATTGAATCTGGTACAAATCCCAGCAAATTTGGTGACAAGTCTTAATATGGTTCATGTAGATTTTTAACAATTCAACATTAAACTGGTGGAAAGAATGGGGTGAGTAGAGTTCAACAGTTCAGAAGGGGTGTCATATCTTTTGCTCTGAGCCCCAAGAAAATGAAAAGTCCCCCAAGAAGACCACTGAGATCCCTGGGACCTCAACATGGATAAGAAAGTTTGATGAGAAGTTGGAGGTGAAGTCAGACTTCATGTTCTAATGCATGAAGAGCAGCGACAGATCAATAAAAGGCATCAGAGACAGTCATTGCCTGAAGAAGTAGAAAACTGCAGGTCTACCAGCAAGAAGTGTTGGCCTTCAGCATTAAGACCTTTCTAACTGCTTCATTAGCTCTTTTCAAGATTGGACAATAAAAAATTCGTTTTGTCCAGAGAGGTAGTGTATACTCCAGCCCTGAACGTCTTCAAGGACAGGTTTCAGAGGTGGTTGGGTCACCAACCCTGGATGTGTTCAAGGGGAGGCTAGATGAGGTGCTGAGTGATATGATCTAGATGTAGAGGACAGGTTAGTTGGATTATAGGTTGGACTAGAAGATCTTCAAGGTCCTTTCCAGCCTTTTCTATACTGTGATACTGTGATACTGTGATGGGGCTTTGAGCAACCTGTTCTCATGAAAGATGTCCCTGCCCATGACCGAGGGTGGAGTAGGTGATCTCTAAAGATCCCATCCAAGCCAAGCCATGCTATGAGTCTATATACTAACATTAACTTCCTTTCAGCCAAATGTCATCCTATTGAGTACTGTGGTACTCCCAGGCTGTAAGGTGGAGGGATGTACAGGGCCCTGTGCTCAGTACACCCTGAATTTCTGGTACTCACATTCACTGCTACCTTCTCATCTTATGGCAGGAATCTGGTGACACGTTGCAAAGAGATGGAATTCCAACTCACTTCATGTTAATGCAATAAAAAAATCCAACTTTGTATGTCAAATCCTGTTTAAAAAAGACATAGGAAGTTGGTTGTTTCTGCGCAAGTTGCACAAAACTTGGCAAGCAAGTTACTTTGGCTGTTCATCAAGATAGACACAGAAGTGGCTCAAGGATCCTAGTTAGGGAAACAACAATATCCATAGACACAAATCTCTTACTCAGCTCAGACTATCACCTCTATTTATTGGGCATGCAAGAACCATATCTTCTTTGCCTGAGGGAACCGAGGTAAACACCTCCAGTTGGGTATGGGATGTTACCACCTTGCAGCCCTTTTCTATGGCCCCAGGGGTTGCTTCACTTCAGTGAAATAGTTGTAGCAAAGCTCCTCTAAACCTTCTCTCTCCTGACAGACTGCTTGTGTTCTTGTGTGCTTACAGCAGCAAACTCTTACAGAAAAGTCCCTTCCTTGAAAAAACACTCTGAACTAAATCACATCTGTAATCAAAGTGTGCATATAAGGACTGTTCTTGATTTAATGAAATACTGATGCCCACATACTTGTCAGTGCACACAACCTCTGCACATGCAAACTGTAGCTCTTCTCAGCTGGTTGTCCACTGCTTGCTGCTTGGCTTATTCCATCTGGAACTCAGAAAAAATATCATCATTTCA
This sequence comes from Pitta sordida, assembly GCA_013390025.1. Taxonomy (NCBI): domain Eukaryota; kingdom Metazoa; phylum Chordata; class Aves; order Passeriformes; family Pittidae; genus Pitta; species Pitta sordida. The sequence continues at coordinate 55,239 of WEKX01001514.1, forward strand.
AATGAGGGCAGGTGGCCCTGTTGCAGGATGGAAAGCATCAGAGTGCTGTTGCATGTATCTGCCTACAATGCCTCCCTACAATTCTGCCTTCTTTGCAGAATGGATTTTTTTTCCCCACTTCTGCTATCAATCCACAAACTGAAACATCAGCAATAAAAGTTGAACTATCTATCTCCTCACATACTTTAGCTAGCATTTCCCTCCAAGAGCCAGTTCTTGCGGTGTTCACCAGGGATTGGTGAACATCTCACAGGAAGAACAAACCTGAGTCTGACTGCAGTCCTTGCTGGGGACGCTGGGACACCTGTGGCGTGTTCCCAGACACTCACCCATTCATCAGCAAGCATACTGACAAATGTGATCCAAGGCTTTTCTCTCTAGGGAGCACCTGAATGATTCAGTTATGCGGTAATTCTCTTGCTATTTGGAGAAAATGGTACTTAAGTATCCTGTAGGAAAAGCTCTTTTCGACAAGAGCAGGAATATGAGACTCCTTATGGCCAAATTCTCTTAGAAGTGGAAAACATTCACTCAGACCCCTCCAGGAGAAAGAAAATTAAATCCTAGGACTATCTTTCCTGGCTGAATGCTCTTCCTGCTGTGTGCTGCTAGGGATAAATGAGAACAGGCTGGAGAGCTCCTGGACCATACGATTGCCCAAATGCAGCATCTACTTTGTTATCTGCCACTAATCAAATGAAGCTTTTCTGGTGCAGACAAAATAGCCAAAATAGTCTCTGGACCACAGAGAAAAACATGACTGCAGTTATAGCCAAGCATTACCAGCCTAGGTAGTGAAACTACTGAATTGAAATTAATATGAAATTCCTGAAGGCTGCAATAGACAGCACTAAAGCACAAATCTTATTGCCAGATAAATGAGAGCAAAGGGCTAACATTGGAAATAAAGTAATCTTTAATACAGAAAAAAATTCTAGGGTTCACTATAGACATCAACAGAAACCTGATCTTTTCAGTTGTGTACTAATTCAGCTGCAAGAAGGATCAGTCCTTGGGGCCATTGTCTCTACCCCGTGAAGATGCAAATGGAAAAACTTCCAGTTGCCAACATATGCAAAAGTAATTGCTTCAGAGACCCTAGATAATGCAAACAAATAACATGCCAATTTAATGTCTGCTTCTCTTGTTTGTGAGTACAAAAAAAAAATTGTCTCAGGGTTTTACATTCAACCATGTTAGGTATGGAGAAGATTTTTAATGAAGTTATGCCAGGTGGAACTCTGCTTCCTATATTTACAGATCTACAGTGCAAGCTCTCTAAATCAGCATGCTGGCAACAAACACAAAACATCTTGGCTTTTTAATTACACCCAATTGTTTGGGTGGTTTGGTGGGGGAGGGGTTTTGGGTTTGTTTTTTGTACAGTATATTGATTGAATATATCAAGAAATTAATCTTGTCATTTCATAAATGTTCTTAAGTGAACTACAATATAAATTGTTTACAGCTAGAGAACAAAGAGATATTTTTATCCTCACAGTATCTGCCAAATAAGTTCTGCTCCAGGGCCACAGGCTGCTTCTGTGCATAAAGACTGACAAACAATGCTTATTGCATACTGAATTCAAATTGCTTTCAAGTCCTCCAACAAAGCTTTGATGCACACATATGCTTAAGTATCTCTTCTTAAATCATAAGTATAACATTGTTTTGTCACTGGCTAATTCACCTACCTGCAAAAATACTAATAACAGAGAAATTCATGTTTCCTTAGTAAATGACCCAAAAGATTTAACCCCCTTCCCTGTACGCCCAACATGGCTATGTCCATACCACTCGCAAAATACACCTGTTTAACTGCATAGAGCAGCTCTGCAAAGTCATTATTTGACAATCTTTAAAACATGTATCTTGTCCACTACAAGTTTTGTATAGTGTTTCTATTATTTAATGTCAACTTGTTAAAGGCAGTGACTACACTTTACAAATAACCTACAAATTAAAGGTTTTACACAATTTTTCATTGCAAAAAGGCATCCCCTGGAAAGTGCTTACAACTAATTCCTTCTTCAACTCTCTCTTATGCTGCATACAGAGCAGCAATCATGAGAAGCCAACACATGAGAGCACCTGCGGCCCATCCAGTGAGTCTAGACTTACACTAAAACTGGCAGCTGGGCCCACCTTCAAAGAGATGTGCCCAAGTTACTCTCTCCTCATCAGTATTACACTCTTGTCCTCACTAGCTCATGTAATACGTAATATCACTTGTTCTCCTGCAGCAGCAGTTCCACCTTCTGGTGTCCAGTGAAGGGCAAACCTTCTTCTTAAAATTATTCTTCTTCTGTGCAGCCACTAATGTGGATTTTCTGTCTCCTTTTTCAAGACTGGTTGGACTTGATGATCTCTATGGTCTTTTCCAGCCTTACTGATTCTGTGATTCTGTGGTTCTGTGACTGTGTAGCTGCTTAAATAAAGCCCACAAAACCTTTGTTCTTTGCTGAAGTAATTTAATGGTAGAGGAGAGAAACATAATGGTAGAGGAGAGAAACCAAAAGGAAAGTAAACAAACATTTGGTCTGTCAGTTCACATCTCCAACTTCACCTGCTCTGCTCCCCATGGCCCCAGAGCAACCACCACACCTCAAACACTATAGCCTGTATTGAATACGACCTCAGATTCCACACTTTAGCGTCCCTTCAATTCAACCTTTAATTCAACCTGTAACCTCACAAGTAATATTGGCATCTGCATGGACTCAAAGTTACATGTTTTATCTGAGTATGCTTCCGAAGGTCTTATATTCCTCTAGCTCTTTCTAACTCTGGGACTTCATAGGCATCAGCCATCCACCCCATATTCTTTTAATTGTGGTTGGCTTATCTTATCAATAAACACAAGCATTTCTGCATGTTGTTACTCAGATATTTCATTGTTGTGGCCAAAATAAATTAAAAAAAAAGGTTCTCTTGCTGTGATGTTACTAAGTTGAAGAATGTAATACATATAGTGAAAAAGATTGTAAGAACACAATTGTGCTCAGCAGCTTGTATTTGCATTTAATAGCCCCACAGCTCCAGCAGGCAACTATCTGGAAATTAAATTGCAAGTTAAAAAAATAAAAGAAGACATCTAAAGCTATTTCTGCTATATTAGCAAATTTTCTAACAAAATTGAAAAGCGAACATGAAGGATAACATGGAAAAACAAGCTTTCAAACACAAAGCTGGCAATGCATGAAGGCTGTAAACATGCCAGGGTTACGTGAAGTGAAGGGAGCTCATATCAATAAACTGTTATATGTCTATGCTTTGTCCATGTGGAGTTACCAGCTTAAGCAGAGTTATCAGAATCTATGTTTCTGTCATGCTCCCTGTGAACAATTTTCTTCCCTCCATGGGTTACATAATGAGAAATTGAATATAATTTCGTATGTAAACATCTTTTTTCATGTGTACAGCACGAAAACTCACATATTTAAAATATATACAAAAGAACACCAAGAGATACTAGGGCTGGATGACCCTGGGCCCCTTCCGGCTCGGAGTGGCCTGCTAGACTGTGAGGGATCTAGGTTGGTGTTACACTCTGGGATGTGCTCTCGGTCTCTGTACAGGTATTAGATGATGAGTTGGACTAGATGATCCTTGTGGGTCCCTTCCAACTCATAATTTTCTGTGATTCTGTGATCAGGGTGCAAGCACAAGGGCTGAGCAGGAAGAGATGTCTGCCCCCAATGGCTCATGCTGTTTCTACAGTCAGAACCCAGGTTTGCTGGACCACAAGCCAGACACAAGGACTAGCAAAGTTAGTCCAGATCATTTTTATAGCCTTTCACATTATTACTGTCCAGAATCTTTCCCAATAGTTCAGCACTGTGAACAGACATTCATAGAATAATAGAAGAACACAGTTTGATATATTGGTGTGATGAAGAACGTCAATGCAGATGGATAGAGAGAAGGACTGAGATTCCAGGTTCTGCTAGAGAGAAATAGTGCAAACCCTTTCTATAGGATCTAGAAGATAACTTTTGCGAGCACTCAAATCAAATAGAAGAACTAAGGAATAGGGAACAAGAAGAACAATAGAAGAACAAGGGAATAGGAGAGAATACAGAGAATACAGAACAAGATCTTCCATAGCATGATTTGGCACATGTAAGCTGGATTCTTGCTCTGAATTACTTTTTGCTGCTGCCTCTCTGCACTCTTGGGTTCCTCCCTATTACCTGCTGAGTATGGTGCATGCCTCCCACCTAGGCTGCCCAGATTTTGGGGCACAAAACTCAGTTTTCAACTTGTCTCACAATTCCAGCAATTTGCAAGTCTCTCTTCCATCAAAACACAGATATGACAGATGCACTCAAAGTATAGTCCCTCCCAGAAAATGATTCCTGCACATCTAAAAATCAATTCTGATATGAAGACTTTTCATCACTTTTCTTAAAATAAAAAAATCAGTTCAAGATTCAATGGGTCTCTAGTATAAAGTATAGTCACAAATTTTATGTGGACATTGAAAGAGAGCTACAATACCTGAAAAAGTAGCATGGGTTTACTTCTTTTTTTTTTTAAACAAACATTTCATGAGGGAAAAGATTATTTTTTTTTTATTTTACAGTACCTTTCCCAGGCAATGAGCAATTCTTTCACTGGGTGCCACAGGCATGCAGCATACCTGGTAATAAAAATAGACTTGGAAACAAAGGCAGTCTGTTACAAACTAGGTTCAGACAAGGATAGCATCTCCCTGGTGATTTATTTCTCCAAGGAGTGAGAACAATTATATCCTGGCTTTATGGCAGCACAAGTGAGGAATGTGACATGTAGCACATGTGGCACTCTAAGAAACACGATCCCTTCTGTGAAGAGTGAAAGGAGTTTTGGCCCTGACAAAATGTAGTTAAACAAACTGAGAAACCATTTATAAAACTAGTAATGCACATTAAAGGTATTCAAATGGTGGGTTTCTTGGATGCATGGAGCATGGTGCCTGTGGTTCCATGCTTGTGGGTCTGGGAGTTGCACTAGATGATCCTGTGGGTCCCTTCCAACTCGGAGTAACCTGTGAAACCTGTGAAATGTATTAGTAGCATAAGTTAGAATGAATCCTTGCTTAAATATACCACCAATTCTGCTACAGTGATTTTACTAATTGCATTGGATTGCTTTTTACTAATGGCTTTCATGCACGAATATTTTTAACACAGTACTTGTTGCTAAACCGTATAAGCTTTGTTTACATAAAGAGTCACTGCAGAGGAAAAAGATAATTGCTGGAACAAGAGAACTCTAGAGGAGTTGTTCAGCAGGCCTTCATCAATTTATGGCTGGAGTGGTCAAGTGGGCCAACAGCAGAGATAACACTGCAATGGGCTAGGCCAATTTATGACCAAAGTGGACAAGCTGAGCCACCAGAAGAGATAACAGTGCCATGAACCAAGCCAATTGTAATGGGTTTTACCTGGCTGGATGTCAGGGGCCCAAACAGTCACTGAGTCCCGATAATAAGATGATATACAAAGGGTGGTTTAGAATAAGGCAGTTTAATATGAGCACAAATAAAGCAAAGCAAAAGCCTGAACAGAAGCAAAGCAAAAGAACTAATCTCTACTTCCTGATCCGCAGAAGTGTCCACATCCAGAGAAGTAGGGCCCTTCCGCATCTCGGGAAGCAGTCATCCAGAACAATGAATGCCCCCTGTCCTTGCTCCCTTCCTCAGCTTTTATATCTGAACTGACGTCATATGGTATGGAATATCCCTTTGGTCAGTCTGGGTCAACTGTCCTGCTCATGTGCCCTCCCAGAATCTCATCCTCAGTTAGGGGGAAGGGGCAGTGTGCCCAGCTGTAGTCAAAACACTTGTGTGTTATCAACACCCTTCCAAAGCACAGCATTGAGAGGACTGCTGTGGGCTCAGACAGACTCAATACACCAATTAAGCTAACAAGGGAGAATAACCATGTTAATGACCAAATCGAGCCAATTTTGCAGTGGAGTCAAAAGTTTCTGATGATGATGGACTTCATCCTATTCAACCTCCAATGACCCTCCCCACAACTGACTAAGCATGCCCAAAAGGGGGGGAGAAGGGGCGGTGTTCATCTAAATTATTTAATTGTAATAATCCCTCCTATCTCTCAGATGGTTAATACATATGTATAAATGGCTAACATATATGTACAATCATATAATATAAAATGTAAAACTTACTGATGAACTGTGCACCTCTGAACTTGGAGACTGATGAGTTCAAGTGCCCAGCCCTGCTTGCCTTTGTCCTATAATAAAATGCATTATTTCTCACACTTCCCTTATTCAGCTTCATGGTATTAGGAGTTACTTTGGGCCTAGGCAACTTGACAGCTTGTTGCCACCACTAGCCTGGTCTTCCAAAGAAATTCAGGTATTCAGGTATAAACAGAATACAAACACTGGTCAAAATCTCCAGAAACTTTCTAGCTCCCTCTAAGGCTAAACTACAAAGGTGTTCATCCAAGAGATCTAATCTTGGGTTGCTCTTAAAAGGAAAGGAGCAATAATGCGGCTGCATCATCCTAAGTACTTCCTCAAGCTCAAAACATTTAGCAGCTTTCTCCTTACATTTCACTAACCCTAACACATTAGGAGGAGTCTCTTCCCTAACTTCAGTGGTCTCTGTTTCTTTCTTGGGCTGTAATCCATTTTTCAGGTTTACCTTTCTCCTTTCAGTTGAGAACAATATTCCCTCTGCTGACCTCAAGCTCCAGAACCAGACCCCTTCAAACACACACGATCCCATTTCTTTTGCAAATTATATTTATAAATACTATCAGGGAAAAAGTAATTTACAAGAACCTTATGTGTACAAAAATATTTTATGACATATATGAGATCTGAGAAGACAAAGCTTCCTCCCTAGTATTCTTGGCTTTGCAGTCTCAATAGTCTTCTCTTTCCTCCCTCCACTCCCTTTCCTGCCAAATTAGTACTCCATCCCATAACAGTAGTCAATGGGATATTTGCGCTGCACCTTTCTAAGAAACAGGATTAAAATTGAAAAATCCATCTGGGAAGCTTATTAATTCACTCTTCAAAGGTGTTTTCATCTTAGATCCTTATAATCTAATTCCATGCTAGAGTTGTGTTAGTTTTCTACGCAAGGAAATTCAGAAAAATCTGTTACAAAAGAGAAATTTAGCACTTCTCTCCAGAAAGAAACTAAAAAGATGTTCCTTGTCTGAGTGCTCATTTTTAGTAAATATCTACCAATAGGAAAGCTATAGCAAAGGGCTTTTGGTTTCCTACTGTTGCAACTTTACCCTATACCTGTATGAACAGATTGCATGATATGTTCATTTAACGTGCTTTCTCCGATTTATGCATGATACTAAGTTATTGTTATTCAGCATGCATGTAATGGGAAATAAAATTTTGATCTCCAGCTTTCCATATGATTTCATTTACGCTGTAGAAAGCAGGAATAGCACAGGTGCAAGATAATTTCTTGAAGTAGTATGAGATACTAACCAGGTTAACACCTATGCCCTACTTATTACAGCCACTGATCTGAGCCAGTTAGTCATTGAATAGCAGTGACAGTAAGGCACAACACCATTAAAACACAGAATTTCCACTTGGTCAGGAAAAGAGCTGATGACTAATAATGATGAATAAGCTTAGAAGAACCACACCAGAACCTGGATAAGTGACTAGGAAGGCCCTGGTACAAACAGCCAGTGTAGAAAATGAAAACTATCTAAATTATAAACTAGCATTGCTCAAATAGATAAATCCATGCCATAGAAGCACTTGGCAAGCCATTGAACTTTCCTACATTATTTCTATGAAGAAAAGCTTCCGTTTTAACACTGGCTTATTATAAAATGCCAATATTTGAAAATACACTTGAAAGCATAGTTTAATGTCTGTTTCTCCTTTCATAATATCTGGGGTTTGTACGTTTTTTGTTTGGTTCATTTTTTTTCAACTAGTCTCTACTGTCATTTTCCTGTGTAATTAAAGTAGCTTGTGAAGAAGGATAGATATTGCCAGTGCAGATTATTAGAGCACAGAGAAGCTCTAGAACACCCACAATACCCCAATGAGCAGTTGGTCTGAGGGACCCTACAATCTCTCAGCCCTCCATCATACAGTGCAACCGCCACCACAGCCACTCTCTTTACAGGTGAGCAGATACATTGGAAGCACTTCCTTGGGATGAGATCAGTGATCAAATGAGTTTTGGGCTGGCTGTGATTAGCATTACCACGGGAGAAACGTAACATCACAAAACAAGGTATTTATCACATTTCAATGTTAAACAGCGCAAGGTCAGGCTGGAGAGACAGTGGTTCCTATGGTCGTCAAGACAAGTCAACCAAGTAAGTCTTGCAGGCTGTGTTCACCCTGATTTTTCAGCACTCAAGCTTTCCCCTGGCTCAGGATCTGCCTTAGACTTTAGGCCCATAACTTCAGAGAATGAATGTGCTGTACTTCAACTGTGGTGTCCTGGATATCATGAGCTAAAAGAAAAAAAAACACAAGAGATATACATTCCTATAAATCTACAATATAAAAAAATAAAAAATCCTGGGACTCTTTTTAGTAGATATAGTGTTATTGTGTCAGAAAGAAGCAACAGCAATACTAATGTGGATGACATGTCACAGAGGAGCCTTCTGCCATGTGTCTAAGACGCAGCATTTTGTATTTGTCCAACATGAAACACTCATCCAGCAAGCACAAAAAACAAAGCATCCAGCAAGCACAAAAACAAATGCATGACAAATGCATTTAACATTTCTTTTATGCAGATACCACTATTACGCTAAACATTCATACAACTCTGCTTGTTCAGGGTGAGACCAGTAACCTTTACTCCAAAGAGCAATACATGCTCAAAAATCTGGTTTCATTACAAAAACCTCATCACACTGATAGAAAGCAAGATGTTTTAGGTTACCCAAAAGTAGCTTAAGAAACTTAAGAAATCAAAAGCCCTGTTTGGTTAATTAAGTTGCCAAATTACAAAGCAGGACTTTTTCCTTTCTCAACCCTTTATTATCCAAGTTTTTTTATTATATATATATATATAATCATACAATAATAATTATATATATATATTTAACCCATTATCATATATCCAGGAAATTACCCAGTCAGAAAGGTGGCTTGAGAGATGAGTTTGCAGTAAGAGGCTGTCAAAGATGGACTAAATCAGTACAGGTGCATTGCATGAAAATTAAGGAAGACTGGGTGACAGTGCTTCTCACTGCAGAGCTCACCTGACTTGAGCAAATATCAAGTGCAAATACAGCCCTGAGCTCTGTGGACAGCACTGTGAGGAGCAACCACTTCCGAGGGCTGCCAGCTTCAGTTGGCAAGTCTGCAGGCAGAAATAATGACTATCCTAGAAATATATTTATGATTCAAACAGAAAATGGTGGTGGACACACTCAATGTATCATCAAAGTCAGCAAAAAATAAGTTATTTATATAAAGCCGTATCAGTGACTGGATGCTTGAAAGCATTCTTAGCTGCAGTCTCTAGGCTCCTGACCTGTTGGATGACAGGAAGACAGGATGTCATGCTGGCACTCAAAACATCTGCATGCTGAACAGAAAACCCTCTAAAGCCAGTTTGCCACGAGGTCTGAGCATCATCCCCTGCATGGATTAATGTCCATACATTCCTGCAAACATACAGACAAACAAGGCCAAATAAATTTCAGGCGGAGGACTCCATGCACAGATGGAGACCTCAGACAGGGCTGCACTGCTCTTTCTCATGGCACAGTTCCTGAACAATTGCAAATTTGCATGGCATGCTAAAGAAAAGTGGGATTTCTGTAACGGACAAGGCAACAGCTGTCAGAGCTATGCACTGAGATTTACAATTGCAAAACCCATTTTCCCCTCTGTTAAGATACTAAGCATGCTGCTATTTCAAGTAAGTATCCCAAAGATAATACACACTGGAACAAATAGTATTATTTCTTTCACGTTTATTATGCTTTTCTAATAAAAGGAAGATCTATTTGTTGTTTAGCTGAGCAAACTCCATGATATATTTTTCCACTGGGGACTCGCTTAAATATATTCAGCAATACAATCTGTGGTGGTAAGATGTTCTCAAAGTGTATGATTTATAAAAGTAGCAAGGAGGGAAATAAAAGGAAGCAGAGATGCTGGGTGAAGCACAGCATAGAACCCCAGCTACAATGTCCTGGGAGAGAGAAGGACCAATCGGTGTTTCTCACTGCAGACTACGTAGCTTCACACGGGCGCTGCCATTATAGCTGGTAACGACCCGCTACCCCCCATCCCTCTCTCCTGAGAGACAGTTGGCCCCCCAGGTTTGTGTTTCTCCAACGTGTGAAGAGCTCCCCCAAGCTGCCGCCGGCTCCCAGCAGCCGTCCCGGTGCCCCCGAGCACACCCCAACCCGCGTTGCGGTCCCTCCCCGTCATTCCCGCCTCAGAATGCGGCGGCGAATCCCACTGCAGCCTTTTCGGAACACCTGGAAGCACAAGGGGGGAAACAAGAAAGCGCCAGTCAGCCCTTTAATGGTCGTTGTTTGCTACAAGCATACAACTGACTGGTCAGTTTAATTCCTCTTTATCTACATCAGGTTTCTTTAAACTTGCCAGGCATCTGCTCCTCCTCCCAGTCTCATCATTTTCTCTTTCTTTCTCCTTCTGCCTTCTTGGGTGTTGGCCATTTCTCTTTTTCATTTCCAATCAACCATCACTTTCCCTTCACCATGCCTTTCTCCCTGTTTTCAAGTCACGTTTTTCAAGAGAAAACAATTACTTATTCAGACAAAATCTATACATGTATTGAATTAAACAAACACTAGGTCATGTTTGTGTAAAAAAGATGCATATATACTCTGACCTTGCTGCTTCTTTAATATGGTATCCTAGGCAACCTGGATTTTCATGTTGGGAGATACAACTATCCGAGCTTTTCTTCTTTTAATATAAAGATTAACCTTTGCACATCATCTGTGCATCATCTGAGAAATTCAGAAAGTTCATAATATGATTATGCCTCAACTCCATAAATTATTAATTTGTCTGCAAGTAAGAGGTCAGACTTAATTACATTTGAGGGACATCTTGCCTAGAATTAAATGTTGCAATCCTCATTTGCCTACCTAGCACTAGCAGTTTAAAACAAAACATACACAGGGCTTTGAATATACGTAAATATGCATGGTATTAGTTCAGAAGTCATATTCAGGGAAATTCAAAATTTACCAGTACCTCTCTACATCGGAACAATAGACCTGCCTACTCGAGTTGTTTGTGTATTAAATTCAACACAATGGTTTCTCCATTATTACAAAATGTAAACAATAAATTAATACTAAGTCACTCAGAATGTGGCTGTGAGTAGTATAAACCATCTATGTACTATGGAAGATCAATTTTTTAAATGGCTATAAGCGGATGTCAGCCATGAAAAAACATGTATCAATCACAAAGTAACATCCTCTTGTCTTATTTGACATGCCTTAAATCAACTTCAAAAGAGAGGCTTTGATTGTAATCAATATTAGTTGTCTGTGTAAGCACTTAACAGAACATTTTAACTCTGAAACACTGTTGAAATGCATCTTACAAGAGCTATAATAATAATATACTTCCACTGTTTCAAAGAAACATCTTGCAAAAACCTAAGATGGCATCAAGATAAATAATTTTGATGGCATGAAATCTTATTTTAAGGATTGACACACCATCCAGTGACCTAATTTCATACATGTGTAGCCTGGAAGATTTCAGTGTAGACATTCCCCAGTGAAACTAGAAACACATCACAGTTAAGCAATCCCATGATTTCTCTCTGTTGAAGGCTTGGATTTAATTGTTGGTTTTACTTTGTTTGGAAATGCTAATAAAAATCATAATAATTTACTCTCTTATTTGCAGGGCCTGATGTACAGGCTGGTTTCCTTCTGGTGGCCAAATGACCTATAGATGCAGTCACCTTATCTCTTGCCCCCACAGCAAGCTGTGCATTCGACCTGGCAGGGGAAGAATTTGCACTGCATCAGTTTCTCTACCTAAAAATAGAAGTTGATGACATTGATTGTTTTCCATACAATATTTCAGGAACTTCTGAGAAAAACCCTATTTAAAAGGCTATTCTTAATTGTTTAGTGGAATTCCAAAGCCAAAGAGTGATTACTTTTTATTTGTTTACCTGGTTGTTTGTATTTGTTGGAGGGTTCTTGGTGTTTGGTTTTTTCTATGGTTAATTCCAATGCCAGGCCCTCCCATCTCTCAATAAGG
>WEKX01001515.1:0-22804 GCA_013390025.1 Pitta sordida
CTCTCCCTCTCCCTCTCCCTCTCCCCACAGGGCTTCTGTGGCAAAGTATAAATGTTTTCCTGTCATTAAGGTCAGCCATGCATAAGTTTTCAGAAGGCAATTATAAATATGTTGTTTCTTTACCTTTGGAAGTCTTCAGATGGAAACTGAAACAACAGCCTTCTATCATTAGTTATATGTATGTAATTTCACATTAGTTCCAGGCCTTTCATTAATAAATGTAACACAAAAATCTCTATTCTAACAGCCATTTATCATTCTCCATTGATAAAGTTTGACCTCCAGGCATAACAAAAGCAATTTCCAACTCCGTATCATCAAACAGAAAGAGGTTATTCAGTTCATTTAAAAAAATCTTCATTCCATATGTGAAGTGGACATCTGAGGGAGATGCACAGTTAGTTCTATTTCTTAGAGTTAATTTCACTTGTAAGGGAGGTTTCAATTACATATGTGCCCACCACCCTCCATCTTATTTCCATTTAATTCAATTCTCTTTTCTTTATCAACTGCTCCCACACTCTGGATCTCTCATCCTAATGACTAGTTCTCATTTCCTGCTTTTCTGCTACCATATCATGACCGTACAACTGGCTTTTGTAGTCCTGTGCCTATTACGCTGAGTCCTCTTGGGGCACAGGCATTTTGTCTGTCCTAGCCCCCAGCACAGCCATTCAAGGAGATGTTTGGGGTGCAGCACGAAGGCAGACACATTGAACTTCTGAGGGTGTTTGTCAGTTGCCAAAATAACTCTGGGTTCTGGAAAATACAGTTAAAAATGATGATTTTCAACACCTCTGTTACTTGTCCAAATCTGAATTTATTAACAGTACCGGTGAAAGGCACGACATTGGCCCTTGGGCAATCCCTGCTTCTGCCAGATTTCAAAGACAAACAATAGAGGTGTTAACATTATTCAAAAATGATTGGAATAATCTTAAGATGAAAAGCATTAGGCAACTTCCATAGAGGGGCTGCTGCCAGCTCCCTCTACAACAACAGCCTCATCTGTCTCACCATGCCCAGGCACTACAGGATCAGATTCAGGGCAAAGTGTCAAATGCAGCCTGATTTTTAATTCTCTTTCGATTTTTCTCATACTCTCACTTTGCTTAACCAAATGGTCTCCTCCCATGGATGGGAAGTGGGGAGAAGAGGGTGTGGGGACAGTTTCATGTCAGCACCTCAGAAGAATGGGCACTAGTGGGGCAAGTGGAATAGGATGCCCTTGCAGAGAAAAAGTTTCAAAGGCTGTGTGGGCTGCTTGGTGCTTCTCTTTGTGAAGATTTCCTCCACTCTTGCCTCATTAGGACAGGGTGACTATCATGTCTCATTGAAATGTCATTAATTAGTCTCCCTTCTACTGTGGGACTGGATCCTCTTCTCATTTAATTCAAAACCTGTCTGGTGTCTAGTAGTACTTTCTGTCAGGTATACACACCTGAGATACCTGTCTGGACAAATGGAGTTAAGAAAAACAATTAAAAAAAAAGAGAAAAACAATCTCTCTATATTTGAGCATCTCTATAGTGAACAAGAAACACCCCATAGCATATAGTGAATGACTAGGCTCCCTTCACAGTTTTGTTTGGAGATGAGTTTCTCTGGAGAGCTGAATTTGTCCAACTGTCTTTCAGTTTCTATTTATTAATCTCATCTAATTTAACGACAGGAAATGAGTAATGAAATTCAGCAGTGACAGGCTGGTTATTTAGGCCAAGTGATTCTCATCTGAACAGAAAGGGCCCCAAACCATTACTTTACCAGGAGGTTTGCTCTGCTGATTGCTAATTCAAACACACAAAATAAATCGTAAAAAAAGGCTTTATGACAATTTTAAAACATTAATGGGAGGCAATACTAGAAAATATTAGCTCTTTAGAGTTTGCCATAGAGGGTTCTGAGAGCCATGTCCTCTGCCACCAGTGGCAATGGGACGGTGTTTATAAGCTGGCCACAGTTGGTGGCAAGATGGGCAGAGCTGAGTTAGCAATATTTACTACATCTCATAAATTCCAAGAAAAACATGCACACCTGCTGGGATAACGTCTAAAACGGTGATTTTAAGTTTGTTTCCATACTCCTTCATCTGTTGTATGTCATTTCCGAGCTACAATGAGGGGGAAGGAGGAACAGAAGAAGCCAGATGAAGTGAGATATTTTTTTAATATAAATGTGAAGGTACTGCCTGGAGGTATTTTCAGCTACAACCCGAGGTTTTGGAATAGAAGTTTAATTGATGTGATGTCATAAAATAAATAGAATAAATGTATGAATTGATGGTCTCTCAGTCTGGCTCTCAGTGGGTGGCAGGTATCTACATTAAAAAGACCATCAAGACTGGCACCTCTCTTGTCAGTGTCAGCTCAGAACCTAAGCATTAATTTGGCATGGGGATTACACTGCCCTTCAAGGTGGTCCCGGCAGATGATGGCTTCAGCACCACGTTGTATTCATGAGGGGAGGTCTGGGGGTGGCACAGGAGGCAGAAAGGACTATCAGTGCCTAACCAGAACCTGTGCATGCATCACTGAAAGCTCTCTTCCCCAGCGGTGTCAATCTGACATCCGTCACCACCACTAAGTGAGCCATTAAAATTTCAAGGAAGATATTTGTTTGTTTGCTTTTAATGTTTGGGCATTTTTTCAAGTGTTAAAGAACCCCTTGTTAAGAAAGTGATGGTGAGATCAGGAGGGTTTGCTCTGCCATACTAAACATGGTCCCCACACTGGAGTTACATGTCTGCTGTTTCTGTTAGTGCTGGAGGGATGGAGGCCATGGAGGGGAAACAAAGAAAAACATTGACAGGACCTTGGGACCACAGAGGAGAAGGGATGCCAAGGCACAGAGCTGGCCTCAGAAGGGGAGCTGTCTAAGAAGAGAGCTGACAGGCAAGCTGCTGAAGTCACAGCTAGGCCTTGAAGAGGATAGGACTTCATCTGAAAGGACTTTTGCCAGATGATAATCTGGAATCATAAGTCGTGCAAATGTCTACTGACACAATCAAACAGGTAATAGGGCTTGTCCCCATTTCTGTGAGATGCAACTGCCCCTTTGTGGGTGGGGATAGATGTTGTGAAAGCTGAAGTGCTGTAACAAAACCCAAATAAGAATTTGCCTTTATAGCATTACTTTGTTACTCCAAATGAGGGAATCTGAAATTCCAGCTGTTGTGAATGTAACAGCAGGCTACTAACATCCCTATGAAGTATCTGACAATATCCTCAATCCAGATGTACAGGGTGAGGAATGACACTGCTTTTAAAAAATTATTACTGTTTTTTTTATTTTATTTGCTAGAGAGTGAAAGCTACACCTTCAAGTAGAAGGGAATTTTCCAGCACTACCCCTCAGTCTTCTGGGGTTTAGGTGAAATATAGTGATAGCACAGATTCACAGATTCACAGATTATTGTGAGTTGGAAGGGACCCACAAGGATCATCGAGTCCAACTCTTAAACCACACCACTGCGTCCTCGGCAGGAATCGAACCCTGGTCTCCCGCATGGTAGGCGGGGACGCTCACCACTGCACTTTTCCTTTGAATGCAGTAAATGCAGTAAAGCAGCATTAGTGGAAGGGGGGACTGGGCACAGTTTGTTGAGGACTTAAGAGTCTCCTGAGCAGATGGTAAGGGGACAGAAACCATTTCCAACTAACTGTTGGCATCTTAATGAGGGTATGTTTGAAAAATATCTATCTACACATGCCATCTGTTCTGTGCTTAAAAAAAAAAAATCAAGCAACACGTAGCACAAGAATTTCACGTAGCTCTATTACATTAAGGTTCTTTGCCCAGGCAAGCATGATTGTAGGGAAAACTTTGCCCATGTTCATTCATGGATTCCTGTGAGTATATACATTATTGTTGCTAAATATAAATTGTGTCCTAACAGCAATTTTGATCTAAAGAGGTGATGGAGACAGAGGAGTTGTATGGTCCGGGACATTACTCACTGCTTAAAAAAAAAAAAGCCTCATTAAAAGTCTCAGAATTAATATTTGACTGCAGTAACAATTGTAATAATTATGCCAGGTCTGCACTATTATTTTACACCTCCTCCAATGTGAAATTATAGGATTCCAGTGAGTGCTGCCATGACCATTTCATCACAGAAGTACATGCCATTTGCTCGTTTCCTTTAGTTTTGGTATTATCATTACTCCCCACATTTTGAACAAAAGAAAATTAGTAGGAGTGGGAGAATATTAATCTTCAATTCAGTTCTACAGTTCTCATTTTTCTGCCTCTTCTCATCTCATGTCTTTATATGGTTAATTTGTGAAGACTCCTCTTGAAATGCCAATTATAACATAGCATTTGCCCAATTTAAGTAAAATCAATTAAACTTTATTGACAGGAAAAGAAAAGCAGTTTGGGATAGTCTTGTTAAACCATGCTGATGGATACATGATGTTTCTTGGTTTCTGTTAAGATATTATTTCAGAAAATGTTTGGGGGCTTTTCGGGATTTCTTTGTTCTGTGGGAGTTTTTTTGGAGGAGGAGGTGGTAATGGGGTGCCTCTGGCCATGGTCCACCTACATGAAATTGTGGGAGAATTATTTTATTTATTTCTTTTTGCCACACCTCTTCTGAATTATACTTTTATCTTCTCAAGTCTTAAATCTTCAGATCAACTAACGGCCTTTGAAACTCTGTTTTTGAGCCACATTTAAGAATTAATCAACTAATATTGCCTTTAATGTTTGGCATTTCCTAAATCCACAAATTGTGAGTATTTGCATATATACATATATATACATATACAATTTTAGACCAGTTCAGGAGACTCTTAAGTCCTCAGCAAACTGCCCAGTCCCCCCCTCCACTAATGCTGCTTTACTGCATTTATGGATTTCAAAGGTAAAGGACAGTGAATACTTCCCTCAAGGTGGTGGCACCCTGTCTGATTTACATGAACATATCATCAAACTTGATAAAAGGAGGCATTTAACTCCTTGTCTCAGGGGAAGGGTGGAACAATTGTGCTACACTTAGTTCAGAGCATGATCAAATAGAAAATTTAGCATGTTGGAAAAGGGTAAATTCTCAGTTTTCATTATCTCTAGTGCTGAAAAGGTGCTTAAGTATGTGTGACCCAACTTACCAGAGTGCAAAACACATTATGGATCAGATGATCTTGTGTGGGATTAGACCCAGACAGTGTAGGTTTATAAAAGGTGTATTCATCCTATGACAAGGTGACCTACTGAGTAGATGAGGGAAAGGGTGTAGATGTTGTCTACCTGGACTTTAGTAAAGCCTTTGACACTGTTTCCCACAACATTCTGCTGGAGTTACTTGTGCTCATGGCTTGGGTGGGTGTATAGCTGTTTGGATGAAAAACTGGCTCAGTGGCCAGGCCCAGAGAGTGGGAAACGGAGTTGAATCCAGTTGGTGGCTGGTCAGTAGTGGTGTTCCTCAGGGATCTGCACTGGGACCAGGCCTGTTTAATCTTTGTCTATGATTTGAACAAGATGATCCAGTGAAGCCTCAGTCAGTTTACAGGTGACACCAAGTTGGGCAGGAGTTGTTGACCTTCTTTAGGGTAGGAGGGAACTACAGAAGGTTCTGGAAAGGCTGGATTGATGTGCTGAGAACAGTTGTAAGAGGTTCAACAAGACCAAGTGCTGGGTCCTGTCCTTAGGTCACAACAGCCTCCTGCATCTCCAGGCTGGGGCAGAGTGGCTGGAAAGTGCCCAGTGGGAAAGGACTGGGAGTGACGGTGACATGAGCCAGGTGTGCCCAGGTGGGCAAGAGGCCAATGGCACCTGGCTTGGATCAGCAATAATGTGGCAGCAGGATCAGGGCAGTGATGGTCCCCTTGTTCTGGGCACCGGTGAGGCCACATCTTGAATCCTGTGTTCAGTTCTGGGCCTCTCACTGCAAGAAGGACATGGAGGGACTGGAGCAAATCCAGGGAAGGGCAACGGAGCTGGGGAAGGGTCTGGAAACTAAGTCCTATGAGGAGCAGCTGAGGGAGCTGCAGGGGCTCAACTGGGAGAAGAGGCTCAGGGAGGTCCTTCTCACTCTCTACAAATCCCTGACAGGAGGGTGTAGCCAGGTAGAGGTCAGGCTCTGCTCCTAGGGAACAAGTGACAGGACAAAGGAGATGGTCTAGAGTTACACCTGGAGAGGTTTAGATTGGACATTAGGAAGAATTACTTCAACAAAAGGATTATTGAGCATTGGAATGGGCTGCCCAGGGAAGTGATAGGGTCATTGACCCTGGAGGACTTTTAAAAAACATATGTAGATGTGACATTTATGGATATGGTTTTGTGGTGGCCTTGGCAGCATGAGGTCAATTGTTGTACTCTGATGATCTTAAGGGTCTTTTCCAAGGTATTTTTGATAGCCCTGTGCCATGTTGGATACCCAGGACCAGAGCTGCTGAGGGTGCTAAGAGAGCTGTCCACCACCCTTTGACAACCTCATGCATAAAATGCCCATTGTGAGTGATGGAGTGCAGATAACAGTAATAACTTTTGCTGTCCACCAGATAAGGTTTGCATTCATTTTGAAAGTGATGAAGGTGATCTACATCTGCCTTTCATTGTTTGCAGTTCAGAAAATCCTACAAATTTCACTATGGTTGTTACTAATAACTGCAGTTAACTCTTAATGGATCTTTTTCCATTCTTAAAGAGCTTTATTAGTTGTCAGTTGACCAATTTATTAATTTAATTCTAAAACATTTTAAAATAACATTTTTTTCTTAATACACCATGTTTTTATTACTAGGATTCCATAGACACATAAGATTTCCCTGATTTACCTTAAAGAAGTGATGGAAAAATAACACTTCTTATATCCTGCTGTGACAGTGGGAACAAGCACAAAAATCCTTGTTTAAATCCCGGCATGGAGGTCTCATTAAGTAAAGGTATTTTAACAATATGAAAGGATTTGAATATTTAATGGAACTTAAATGTATTATGTTGGCACATTGCAGGGGAGTGTTTCACCCAAGTATTTTTGGATCATTTTTGCTAACTTGGAATACAACTTGAAGGACATTTACCAGATTTCCAGATTTCTTGGGTGTTAGTTTGGCTCGGTGACACAAAAACCCCAATATTACTGTGCTACAGACATATAGTCATATTTGGCTTTCAGACACATAAGGGCTAATTAAAAACAACTTTTAAAGTTTTTTGGTGTTGCTTCATGTCACTGAGAAGAGACATTCTCTTATGGAGAATGACAACACCAGAGACATGAGTGTGGTCATTTTAAACTCCAGAAGTTGGGGTCAAAACAAGTCTTACTTTGCAAAGAGGGATTTAGGTCAGTATTGCTGCATGTGAAGGCTCTGGTCATATTTCCATTGCAATTTTCCCAGCTAAGCTGGACCATCTACTATAATAGACACTTTCCCGGGGATTAAATATATTTACACTCGTGGTTGCTTTGAAAGCACTATGAAGCCATTTTGTTTAATTAAATTTACAGCTATTCTCTTCAGTCAAACATGGTGTGCATTCTCCCTTTATATTCATTTTTTACCTTAGGCAGTTTGGATAACATTGTAAGGTTGTTGGAAAAGATTAACTTGCCATAGTGAAGTTAATGTAAAGAACTGTGCTAGCTTTGCAAAACTTGTTTTTTTCATATCTTTTCAACTCTTGAATTTGTTTGGTAGTGAATGAACAAAATATATCATCCTGTAGACTAGAACACCTCTAATTGCCATCTATCATATTTCAAGGGAGCTCAACCAAATAAGTTATTTCCTTATATATTAGATATGTGGTTTCATCTTTTAATTCCTTAAAATAAAAGAAGTATCCCTATGTAGTAAAACTAGACAAACTTCTTTCATTGCATGCTCCCTGTCTTTTTTTATTTCTCCCTTGTGATAATATGCTGATAAATTAATAATTAGTGCCCAGATTTCATCAAGCTGGTACATGGTGGGTTTCCAATGACTGGAAGGAAAAAAGAAAAAGGCTTAATGGATATTTATAACAAGCAGAGTTCATAACTCTCCTGGCTTATTGCAGGTTTGTTATCTTTTTGGTATTTTCTGTCTTCCATTTCCCTCCATATAAATATGGTGTAGAAATATGTGTTCTCTCTCACCATTTCACTTCATCTCAGTCAGTACAGAGTTGCCCATTTCCCTGAATGAATGAAATGACATTAATCTGTGCTTCACACAACGTTTCATTAAGAAAACTCTGTGCAATATCAAGGGAGAAACCAACTGCAGGAAGCAAAACCTAGAGCACTTTTTTGTTTTATTTCCTCCCCCTATAATATAGGACTTAACAAGATAAATAACTGAAATACAGAACTGCATAACCAAGTGTACAGATATTTCCTAGAAATTGATATCTAGGAAAACATAACTAAAACTGCAGTCAAGCATTAAAACATTTTATTTTTTAAAAATTAAGGATTTAAAACTGTTTTTATTTTCCAGTTTGTCCGCTGCTCAAGTTGCTGAAATACACATTGAATAATTAGGGTACTTTGAAGTAATCGTTTCCCATAAAATTTGTCACAGTGAAAGAAGGTTTCAAAAGTCTCTCGCCAATTTTTAAAATATCACGATAGCTATTTCTTAAGAAATGGCTGAAGTCATTGCTATTCTGAATAAGTCCAGGACAGTGCTATGGGAAATTTCATAACTGATGCAACTTCCTTTTGGTGTGTGTAATAAATGGGATTTCTAGATACGTAATCCATTCCCTGTACTATTAAGTAAGTCCTGCTCGGAACTGGATGAATATAATCACGAGGATTTGGTGTCCTTCCCAGATTTCCTTCTCTTCTTCCTTCTCTGACACCGGCACTGCCTTTTACCTCTTGCCAGCCTGTCAATCAAAAAACCAAAGTAATCCCCACTTTTCTTCACCTGCGTGTTCACCATTTGTTGCTACTTCCCCTTTCCGTGTGGCATTCGCAGGCAGAAGAGAAGAAGGGATGTTTCCTTGCGTCATTGTTTAGGTTTAAGTTTGAGTGTGACCTGTTGATTAATGAAAGCATTGTTTATCCTAAGCTGTAGTCATATGATTCAAGAGAAGCAATTGCTTTGCTGCAGACTTCCTTTCCACTCAGGTGCAAGGGCCAAATTCTGCTCCCATGCTCCAACTAATCATATGAAGTAAACATAAAGCTTCCCTCCAAAACAGAGCAAACTCTTCTGGAACTCATTTAGCAGTACTGTATTAAAGCATTGTTAAAGACAGAGGAGCAGATTTGCATCCCTGGTATTCATCAAGGTTCAGATAAACTGCCCTCATAGTTGATTGTTTTGGTTTGTTGTTTTTTGTTTTTTTTGGTTTTTTTTCTATTTTCACCTTCTTCTGCAAATGACTTCAAAAGAGCCAGGTTAACAGCCTTTCCAATCTCTAAAACAGTGCATTGAACAGAAAGACTTTAATAACTTCAGTCCTGCTTCTCAAACTCAGGAAGTGGAGACCTCAGATCTGAAAGAATATTTGCTATGATCCTGCTCTGTATTTTATTACTTATCTTTGTTTTGTCACTAAAAGTTACAAGCAATTTTACTCAGGCTGAAGGTTTGATTTAACTCTTCTGCTTATCCCTCACACCCTTTCAAACTCGTGTAAAGAGAAATAAAAAGAAAAGACTAAGAAGTTGCTTGAGATGAGTTAAAATCCACAAATGTTCATTTCAGGATTGTGAAATGTGCTAATTTGTGTATTGAAATCTGTTGGCACTAATTGCAAAGTGAAATTATGACACAGATCCTTTAATGTAGTTTCCAAAAGCCAGAGATGCACCATTCTAAAGTCATCTTTTGCTGGTTAAGGAACTCCATTCTTTAGTAAAATTTAATAACTAACACAATGCAACTGGAATTTCTTAGTTCTAATATATAAATTACTAAAATTATCATGGGAGGAAAGTAAGGCGGTGGAAAACAAAGACATAAAATGTCACAGAGGAAAAGATCAGAGCAGTGCTAAGTTGGAATGTGATTGTGATTAAATATTTTTGTACCTGGATGAATAAGAAATGCTCGCACAGAAGTGTCAGAGACCATAATAGAGGTTGTGGAAATAACATATCAGAGCAATGGGAATGTTTTAAATCTAGTCTTGCATGAGGCAGGTTAAAAGACACACACAGTTAGCTGTAGTGCTTCCAGAAGGATCAGCCTACAGAGAAACGCTACTTGAATTTGCACATGTTGAGACTTATTGGATTATGTTTTCAAAATACTCAAATTTCATGTTGAGGCACTTCAGGAAATTTTACCTATAGTGCATCCATTGTATGTATGCATATGTAAAATACCATGGTCATATACACTGGCAAATCTAAGGTTGAATCAGAAAAAAAAACTAGAAGTAAGTGTGCACATAATCTCAGCTCAACAATTAGAAAAAGTCATAAATATGTGCAAAAATTAATTTTTAAAAAGCTTGGAAATATATTTTTCTTCTATTTTGAGCATGCAGTATCCTATGCATTGTAAATACATGTGAAACTCAGGAGCAGAATAAAATAACACAACTCTTTCAGACAAGGCTATTTTTTAGATGAATTTCACTTACATTGGTCTTTAATTAGTTTTATTTTGGGCCCTAGCATAGCTAGAAGCAACAATTGTGTGTTACACTGGGATGCTGGGAAATTCCCTCTTCCAAAAGATATAAAGTTTGCTTATCTCACCCTGGAGGACTTCAATCTTTAAGATAATTATATATTTGTACATGTAGATACAAAAGCTGTGGCCTGTGACAGAAACTTGCCCAAGCTGAGCCTCCTGCAGGAATATCAGATTTTTTTGTGGTTTCCATCTCTGGTATTAAAGACGATGGATTAGTGTATTGCAGGCAAATTGTGGCTGAAATTAAATTAGCATATCTATGAAAACACCTTTCAAAACAAAGGAGAAAATTTTCAGAATATTTTCTGAAGAATGAAATAAAGTCAACATTTGAAAGGAGCCCATAGGCCCTACAGATAGGAGGTTACAAATTGAAAATAAGTCAATAATTTAATTTCAAAAAGGTCAAAAGTCCTACTTTTGTGAATCAGTGTGTTACTTTTCCTAATCTGGTTTTGCACAGGCTGAGAAAGTCAACAGAACAGCAGGAAAAATGATTGGAAGTTTAGAAAACAAGCAATGTAAGGGAAAATTGAATTAATTTTTGATTAATAATCTACAGGAAAAAAATGGGGCAGCTAATCCACATGCATTCAAAGGTTTATACAAAGACAAATGGAATAATTGATTTTCTTATGTCTGTGCTGGGTAGGACAAAAAGTAATAGGTAAGACTGGAGAGGGAATTGTTTCACCTGGATACTAAGAAAAATCTTTCCAATATTAAGAAGAGTTGCTTGTGAAGTTTACAGTTTATAAGAAGAGATGGAGATGTCTCAGTCAAGGTTAAGTTGTGGGTTAGATCTTGGGCAGCAGGACAGGCTACATAACCCACTGGAGCCTATTCCAGGACTGCTTTTGTATGATTTTACCAATATTTTGATGTGTAATCACCTGAACATTTTCCTTTCAAATTCTTTCCAGTAAATTTGTCCCAGGGAGTGAGAGGGGCTTTTGGGGAGTCACTTTTATGACCCATTTTTAATGTCAGAGCAGCGAATTTCTATGCACAGACCTGTTGTATTTTCTTTACAGGAGGTTCCATACACTTGAAGACAGTACAGAGTGAGTTTAATATATGTGCTTATTCAGAGCACAAAACCAGCAGGGGAAGTCAGTTAAGATGCTGTCTTAATCATAAAACTTTGGCTAGAGTGTAGTCAGATAGTTTATAGCTATAATAGTGTTCCAGTCCATCTGACCACATGTAAGTGCTTCCATTGACTTCACTGATGTTCCCTAAGCTTTAGGTGAGTTAAGCTTTGTGATTTGACTGTCTCTAAATCCTTCTCCACACATGCATGGTTTTGTTAACTCTCGGGAATTTGATAGTAATATGCTTTCTTTTCCTTGCTTCTGGGACATGAACATGGTCCCTAAAGTTCAAGACATTGTCACACTTGCTTTTTGGCCCCAGTGAGACTCATGATTATGAGTTTCCTAGAGTTGGAATGACATGAAAACATAAATGAGAAATATTAGCATTTTATTTAATGGAAAACATCCAAAAGTGCTCCTTTGGGAGACAGCATTGAAATGACTAATTCTGGCTAATAAGTTCCTAGAATTGAAAAATAAGTGTGTATGGTTTCAAGTCTTGGAACTATGGGAGCAAGGACAGATACTGAACTCTCTTTCTTTTCCAGTTCCTTAATGTGAAAGTGTCCTTCTGATATCAAATCTTAACAAAGTCACACGTTACTTTCGGATCAGAAGTTCTGAGCGTAGATAATCTGCATAACTGAGATCCGGACAGCAAAATGGCTACTGATCCACTGAGGGTACCCAGATCTGCATCCAAGAGTGTTTTAAATGTAGTCAATAATAGGAAATGCTGGAGAAAGACAGAGTTCAGATAGACAGGGTGACTTGGTGGGCATCATACCTGCTAAACTCTTCAGAGATGCAGTGGCACATGGAGAGCCTCTTCTTCTGCCCATGAGCACAAATATTTCTTTCCCTCTTTGAAAGGTACACTGGGTTTATCTGCGTGGTATTTTCCAGGCTGACAGGAGCCTGCTTGGGCCACTCTGTGAGCCACCATGAAGCTTCCATTAGCTCAGCTGGGAGAGAAGTGTTGTTATCTTTGGCACAGCAGTATTAGCTTGGGCTCAGCACCGACCACATTCTAGTCACTGACTGCCTCTGGTCTGGGCAGCTCAGAGAGCAAGGAGGCTGGGCTGGCAGCTGGTCAAGGCACATGCAATCCTGGCTCTTGTCTGCAAACTAAATGGCATGTTGGCATTCCCACCATGTTAGATTAGGACACTGGGGATAAAAAAAACCCCAAAAGATTGTTCAAAGGCTTAAAGAAGTGGCTGAGTAATGCCTGCTGTGAAAAGGCACAGGAGGTGAATGCATGGTTTCACAGTCTGAGTAATAGTTTACTAATGTGTACGTAAAAGGGTGGATTTGTGTAACTACAAGCTTACCTTTCAGATCTTGTACTCCTTCACTTGAGACTTCCTCAGCGAGGGGAAGATCTGAGTTCAGTACAAAAGCAATTGTTCATTGTGTGGTTTCTATATTGTCTGTTGGCATGGATCACAGCCAAGCTTCCTCAGGTTTTCTGGGCAGCCAACCACTATTCTACTGTGCTTTCACCAGCCAAGGAGGATTTTCATAACCCTTGGTGTGCTAGATATCTATGTATGAAATCCGATTTTAATCTATCTCTATAAACACAGTAACATATCTCTAACTAACCCTTAGGGCGTTAATGCCTGAGGTAACGTCTGGATTTGATGCTCCTCCCGTCCATTGCTCCTTGCTTCCTCTTTCACACAAAAGCTTCTTGGCTCAGAGAGTCTAGTCCCTCATCCTCATGAGGTTTTTCCTTGTATGCAGTTTCTTCTTGCTCAAATATTGTGAATGCCACCAATGCACCTGCAGGAGGAGCAGAGGGAAATTTTTTGATGTGACCTTGTGGCTCCATGGCAGCACCTCTTCCAGAGAAGAAGCCTTCAGAGTACTAGGTAAGATTGCAGTATGCTAAGTACTAGTGTTCTATCTGATGACTAAAGCTGCTTTGGAATCAGTCATAAAAGGGTTGATCACCCCTCTGAAAAATGATATAAATATGCTGATTTGCATTAAGGAGTCAGATGTTTGGCAAAGCTAGTCAGAGTGTGGAAAAAAGAACAAACTTATAATCATAGGTCTAATAACCCTTCAAAGTAGCACCTGTTGGTAAATACCAGCTTTTGAAAAGCCAGTTCCAAGGATCTGTTGCTACCAACCCTCTGCTGAATCCTGTGAAGAGTAAGAAATAGCAAAGTTGCCCAACTTGTCAACACATCTTATTTCACATGAAATATAATTCAGTTCATTCTCTCTCAAAGACAGATTAGCTTCACTTCCGGATGATGAAAAAAAGAACAGATCTTTTATTCTGCATGATTTTCTACTGAAAACTTCCTTTTTTGGTCGTCATGCAGGTGGTATGGTTTTGTTACACTACACAGCTTGCAAGCCTGGATCTTTAATTACTGCTCTACCTGCACAAGCATCAGGGTCTGTAAATCTACAAAGTGGTGACTGAAACTTGGGCACATCATACTAATTAAGAACTCGCTCTTCTCGTAGGGAGTTTTCAGATTGTTTCTAACAAACCTAGTTAGTCCTTCTGTCGTAACAAACAGTGCCCAGTCTTGCACACGTATGTTGTAATGCCTTATCATCACCCTCTCATTAATGCATGAAAAGCATAGAATGCAGAAAGGTTTATCAGTCTTCTCTTGTGTAACTCAACGCTGACATGCGTTCCATCATCATTCCTTAGGGATGGCAGCAGAGAGGAGCTGCTACTGAGACAGTTGAATTTGGGCCATCTCTCCAGACAAAAAGCTTCCTCTGTCTCACGTCAGGTGGAGTAGAAAAGTTTGACTCTTTCAATGGATAACTCAGTGTTAGAAAAGCCACCTGCAAAGTGCAACAGATAAGAACCAGGAGTTAGATGCTGCTGCTAACCCACAATAAAAGGCCTCAAAACTGCGTTCTGAGCTATTGAGGAGGTCAGATTTGCCTCAGGAGCAAACATATAGCGAAGATAATTAACGGCATCTCTGAGGTAGTGTTTTCTGCTTGACTAAGGTTAAGAAAGCTGCAAATCTGCCTACATGTATGGCAAAAACGGGATGGTACTTGAAGAGTTACCCTACACAAAGAAATAGCTTTTGCAGCTGATGAAGGCTCTCATCTCTTTCTCATTGAAGTCAGAAGAATTCCCCATTGATTTGAGTGGAAGCAAAATTTGGCTCTAACTACTAAAGCAAGGCAGACATTTGAGAACCACAATATCACTTGGTGTAAGATACACTTTATTATAATGATTATTGTCTTGCTTAATGGGAAATGAATAGTATTGACTCTTACAAAATGTGTTTTTCTTTGAAAATGTTCATATTGTCATCCAGAAAGAGGGTTTCCAGAAAGTTCTGTCCTAAAAATTAGAATTTCTTAGACTTAACAGTACTTTATTGTGCAGAACCTATATATAAAACTGAGCATAGCTGAATTTAGTATTATAAAACACTATTGTTTGCAAATTTAATTGCACAATAGCAAAAGACACTTAATGTTTTTTGACATTAAGACACTGTCATCACACCTTGTTCCAAATAAAAATTAAAAAAAAACAAACAGTAAAGCAATAGGAATTTCATATATAACCACACGGTCTGTTTTACATAATGATAGATCTTCAGAGTGGAAATTTGTGAACCAGAACTGCTCAGCTACAGTCTACAATGGCTGTGTAAATAAAAAGAGTCCTTGAAAAATCCATATTGGGTGGTGACCTACAACATGAAGTGAGAGCAAAACACTATGAGGGGAAAAAATGCAGTATGAGATGGGGAGAGGAGCAAATTAATATTTTCTACTTTGCAAGCAGTTAGTAGCAACTAGAAACTAGTTCCTTTGATAGGAACTAGAAACTAGTTCCTTCGATAGAAGGGACCCACAAGGATCATCTCTTGCCTTGCTGGTGGTACCAGACCCACATATGGAAGTTCCACTGATATGTGGAATTATTGCTGTCCATTGTCTCTCAGAGGAAATAAGATGGTTTTGAGGAAACCCCATTTTCATGAAACCCTCCCCCCCATAAACCCCCACAAATCCAGATCTAACCATACAATAGAAAATACATAAAAATATTAATATATACCACTTTGCTTTCAAACAAGAAGCTAAGTTAATAGATGCAAGTTCTATGTCACTGAGAAGCAGGAGGAGAGGATCCTCTGGAATAATTTTATTATCTGGCAGATAAGTAAGACATACGTATCTCATGGTATGTCAAACACAGAGCAGAACCATGGCTTTTCCTTCTCTTATCCATGTGAAAGAATTGCACTGGTGTTACAGGAAAGGATTACACTGATGGCATAGCTGTGGGTGGCGTGTCGTCAAGCATGTTCTTTAAGCTGGGGACAGCAAAATCTTTCTTCAAGTGTTAAGAGTCCAGGAGGTGGCAAACATTTTTCACACAGAATATTATGAGTTGGAAGGGACCCACAAGGATCATCTAGTCCAACTTTCAAAACAAGAAGAATTTTGATGGAGGACGCATGAAACTCTGGCCTGAGCAGGGTAACTAGCCTGCTTCCCAACATCATGACAATGGAGGAGCGAGTTTGGAGAAGTGTGGGGAAATTTGCTGGAGGGAGGCAGAAGGAGAAAAAGGATTCTAGAGGTCCAGAGCCAAATTACAGGGCTGTGACAGCACAATGGAGGCAAACCCACCAGTACAGAGAGGACATGCTGCAAAACTCTTATTATTTACAGAAAAATATTACTTTTTTTTCTTTACAACTTTAGGAGACAGATCAGTCTGAATTAATCTCTTAACTTGCCTTTAACTTGGTTTATTATATAATAATACATAATATGCAGTATATGTATATTAAACAAGATGCTCCCTTAATGAGCAGTCAGTCACCCATGGGCAGCTCTGGAAACCAAGACTTCCATAAGGATCCAGAAAAGTGGACTGGCAATGACCAGCTACCACACATCTCATTTATGAGGCACTGGGAGCTCTCCTGGACTGCAGAAGGCTGTGCCAGAACCTCCTTCAGAGTGGGAATGCCTCTGGGAGCTCACATATCCAAAGCTTGTGATACTCAAACAACTGTTGCTGATGGCAAGACTGGCACTGATACCCTTCTCGCTGTATCTCCATGCTCCTCAAGGTGTAACCCTTGTCTGTTGGGAAGCACAAAGTGATTTTATGTATTTCCCTGAACTGGAGGGGAGTTTTTCACAGGTGCCTTTACACACACAGAAATAGGCATACACATTTTTTTACCACTGTGTGTGTGTGAACTCATTATGGTATGAATGTTATTATCTCAAATCTCTAGTTAAGTCATTGTGACACTTGCAATGAACCCTATTGAATCACTTTGTAGATGTTAAAGCATTCAGTGTCTAAGTGTCACCAAACCCTTTTGTACCCTTATGTTTGCATGTATATCCTTTGCACTCTTTTGCATTCCCAGTTTCCATGCGAATCATTCCAAATTCCTTCCATTCTGATCTTCTCTCAACCTATGTAGTAATAGAGTAAACCTTGCCACTGAACTCTGTAAAGCTGCATTTTCACAAATTCATGTTAAACAGTTCTTTTGTCAATACCCTTGATGGTGTTTCATTAGTTCTAGCAGTGGAGGCCAGACACAGCCACTATGTCTGGGCCAGAAAATAAAAGCTATGCTGATAAATCAGGTGTTTCACAGAGGAGACAGGAGAATGATGACTGATTAATAGGAAGGATCTCCTATTGCTCAGTTTACCAAGAAGAATGATATGGAAAGACTTGTTAACAGATTATATGCACCTAAATGGAAAGAAGAAATTTGCTAATAGAGAGAATATGCTTCTGCAAATAGCACTTTAATGTGATGAAAGTGAATAGGAATGAAGCCTGGAAATTGGGTGTATCAAAGACTTGAGTGGATGGAATTGTGTAAATTATTGGATAATAATCAGTTAAAAATCCTTGCAAAAAGAGAGAGTGATAGATATTGGTTTCTCACTCCTCATTTCATGTGGCTATTTGAAATACCAATATTGTAGCATTTCTTTTTTTATCAGCCTCTGAAGATAAATGAAAAGAAGTGGTATATCCTTGCTAAACTTGTCTAAAGATTTACATTCTTATTAACTTCATATAAGCAGTGCCGTTAATGGGAACAGAATGCCTTTTCCAGACATATTTCCTTCAGTACACCTCCTATAGGAAATGCATTTTTCTTCCAGAAAAATGTATAATTTATAGAAGAGGATGATTGCTTTACAGCACGAAACCGAAAGCTACATTTCAATAAAACAGGTTGGCTCTTCTGGGAATGGGAGTGCTACAGTGATAAATCATAAGAAGCCATGGTAACATCAGTATGTTCTAACAGCTGTTGGGTTTTAAAACGTTTACAGGTAACACTGGCCAGTGATTAAAACACGGCCCCTTATGATGCCACAGTTTTTACTAATCTGATTGCTAACTTGAAATTTTTGATTAGTCAGAACTATTTCAAAAGGCTTGAATTCTACACCAGTGAGGGAGTATGCCCCTAGGGGAGGCATGAAAGGTTTTTCCATCAGAGTAACATTTACTAATCATAAGACTTGTCCAAGTAGAATCAAAACACATTGCTGTGTTCCATACCTTATCACAAACTAGTGAGAGATGACATGAAAGGCAGGGCTGGGATCTTGGTTCAGCTACCTGCATTTACATTTTTACCCAAACGAAGGTCCATTACTTCACATTTCAGTTTTCAAGTTTCTTTCAAGCGTACAACCAGTTAATAGGTATATCTTCCTACAGTCACTTAAGGCCCTTTACAACACTTCTCCATTTAAAGAAAAAAAACTTTGCAGGCAGGGGGGAAAGAAACATTTTCTCATAAAACTTCTGAGGAATTATCGTCTTATCACAAATAAATGCATACTAGTTTTCCCCTTGAGAATCTAAATTGGTCATGCTGACATAGGAAATTGAGTATTGTGACTCTTTGTGTTGTTTTAGATGGAGAGGATTATATATATTGTATAGGATTCTATTACATATTTCTCTTGCTTCATATGTGGCCAAAGGAGAAGAAAGAACCGCAGGTAGTTTTCAGGTGCTTAATCTGTGCCAGTCAATCTGTTGATTCTTCAATCTCTGTATTTTCTGTCCCACAGCAACAAGCAAAATTACTGGGCCAAAATTTGACTGGTAGATTTTGGCAGAAAGAAAAAATCAGACAGATTAGAATAATACCATAGTAATTAAACCTAAGAAATACACAAATAAACACTACACAATCTCTTCCCTTTGACCCAATACCAAATCAGGTTGCCTTCCTATGCGAGACTGTACCTGTCCCAAATAAAAAAAATCCATGCCGTATGCAATAAACATGCTGAAGAAAACCTTCCTCAACTAGAAGAAACTGAGAATATGCTGAAAGCTATTTCACTAAATAAATAATGTCTCAATTATGTCTATTAGCATCTATTAGCATCTATTAGCATCAAAGGAGAAAGCAAATTACTTGGCAATTTAAAAACAATCCCAACACCATAAATTAGTTTTATGCTATTTTAGCAAGGAAAGCAAGCAGCACTTTTACAAAAGGGGTTTAGAGCACAACTAAATACAAAGATAATATTTAAAGCTGCTTTTTAAGATATTGTAACAGAAAATTTTTGTTTGTGATGTTGCTGGGTCTGTTTTTATTGTTCTGTAAGTATAAATCAAACGTAGTAGCTCTTCATCCATTGTGAATTCTTACTGGCTTTATCATAGTAAGAAAGATAAGATCTTTATAAGTATAGATATATTCCCTGAAGATCAGAGGCTTCATAATGTATTTCTATGAATATCAAACAAGAATATTTCAGCATGTATATTTTTCATAAAATGCAGAAGTTTAGTAGGATCATTGCCTACAAGTTTAATGCCTTTGATCTCCCTAGTCTGTTCTTCCTACTACTTTTCTATCTCCCGATCTTCTCTAATCTTTCATTTTACCTCTGAGTTACTCTCAAAATCTCCAGGAATTTAACTGGGAAAAAAAGGTACCTCATTACAACAATGAGCCTTCCTTACCCCAAAGATATGGAACAAAGGAACTTGAAAACTGCAGTGTGGTCAGGATTTCTAGCCAGCTTTTGAAATGCTGGGCAAACAAATGCCAGATCTAATGTCAGAGCTGATGTTGCATCACAAGTCACTGGGCAGCTATTTATTGGGGCTTTTTTCCCCCCCCACTGCATTTGTTCTTGGAAGAATGGTATTTATTGTTGCACCTTCATGCATGCAAACCCACATAAACTCATCCCATTTTTATTATCCCAGTATTTCTATCATTCGCAGCATGATTGAAAATTTCCTGGAAGGATAAATCTGGACTCAGGGAGGCGCCTTTTGTGGGTTCCAAAACTTTCAGTTTACATTTGGTTGATTCATAATTGTGGAACAGGCATTTCTCAGCCCACAGTTTGAATTATACAGGAGGTTTGGGGTTTTGCTCTTAGGGGGAGAGGATTGGAAACATGTCAAAAGCCTTCTGGGCTACATTCAGGAGCACGAAGCATGGCCTGTTGTGGTGTTTCACATCCCCAACCAGGCAGAGTCCAGACTTTGTGGCTACACGAAAAACAGCCCCTCCTCTTCCTTCTGTGTGTGTGCTACCGAGTGCTGACAAGTATTGGGCAGCGGGGATGACACTTCAACTCCACCTTGGTGTGTGAGGGGAAGAGTGATGAGAGAAATAGGATGAGCTGGCACTTGGGCTCAGAAACCTCAGTGGTGCCGCCTGCCCATCTCACCTCAACGAGCTGCAAGGCAGGAATCACAATTTCACAGATAGTTCTTCAGAGAAAGAAACACCTTTTGACTCTGGGTTGCTCAGAGAGGAGAGAACAGCTGCTTGAAGGTGCTGAGAAGTATGGAATGGTAGAAAGAGTCCCAGAAGAGCCAGGTTAGTAGGAAAAGGCCAGATGAGGTTTTTAAAAGCACATAATAAATTGTGAAGCCATGCAATAAATATCATTTAGTGCATGATTCTGCAGTGTAGCTTATGATTACAAGCTTGCTGTGAGGATAACACCATCCGGCTATTTATGCATATGCTCTATATAGTATTTACATAAACACTACTGTAAATAGGACCCTGTTTACAGATATATGTCCTCCTGCATTTTGAAATACTCCTGACTTTTTTGGTATTAATTTGGTATTATATTTATTAGTATAAAGATAACAGTGGAACAAATAAATGTTCCTCAACATTGGAACAGCTTCATCTTTGGCTGTTTACAACTTTCGCACACTTGTATAAACCAGCTGGTATCAAGTTTAAAAGGAATCGTATCAATGACAGAGAAAAATCAAAACAGATGCTCATTACATTTGTCTAAGATAAAATTAACTGAACCTGTCATATTTTGTGGGCAATTCTTCTAACATCTGCAGAACAAAGCAAATACACTTAATTCACTACAGCCTTTAGTTTATAGGTTAAATATGGCTTCTCAGGGCTATTGTGTTTGTGTTTAAAAATCTTAGAGTTAACTTTGAAAACAATAAAGCTGGAAATGTTTATTTTTGTGGCCTGAGATAATCATCCTTCCTGAGTTTTAGTTATTCTAATTTAAGGTTTACACTTGGATGGAATAACCAGACTCAGAACAAATAATTCATATGTGCAGCCGGATGGGGGAAAGGGAACTTATGAAGGGTAATAATGGATTTAACTGTTACGTCCTGATACTGGAGAGCAATCTCTGTCTTAAACTGGTCTGTCTCAGAAGAAAGACATGCCTATATGTCTCCAGAGAAGGCATCTATCTTCACTGCTGTACGGTTTGACTTGACTGGAGAAATTGATGTTTCTGCCATTCAGGATAAAGGTGCACTGCCAGGGCTGTAACAATGCCCACCATTAGTTCTTCTTCACACCTCAATTTTTCTAAGCAATAGAATAGCTTAAAAATTTATCCTTTACCAGGTATCTAAGCATTACATTCCAGCCCCACAACAAATTTGGGGTAGTATCACTGTGCCTGGTGATGTTCCTCGTGATTATGAAGGCCAAACACATCCAGGGATACATTAGCAAGAGTGTTTCCAGTGGGCCAACAGGAGTGATTCGTCCCTTCTGCCCAGGCCCTGTGAGGCAGCTCCTGCAGTACCAGGTCCTATTGTGGGTTTCCCATACAAGAAAAACGTTGGCATATTGCAGTTAGTATATGGAGCACGTGATGTGTGGGAAGGGGCTGTGAGAGCTGGATTTTTTCACCTTGCAGAAGAAAAGGTTAAATGAAAGATGGCTGACAATTTTATTTTTGTCTTCAATTATCCAGAGGAGTACTATAGAGATCACAAAACTAGGCTCTTCTCAAACTTGTGCAGTGAAATGCAACAGCTTTCAGGGTGTTCTGTTAGACATAATAAAAATGAATTTACTTGAGAGAAAAACAGCACTGGAAAAGGCACCTCAAAAGCCTGTTGGATTTCCTTAAAATTTTAAAACTCAAGTCCTTGAGCCACTGAATCTA
Source organism: Pitta sordida (assembly GCA_013390025.1). Classification (NCBI taxonomy): domain Eukaryota; kingdom Metazoa; phylum Chordata; class Aves; order Passeriformes; family Pittidae; genus Pitta; species Pitta sordida. The sequence goes on from WEKX01001515.1 coordinate 22,145, forward strand.
GTGTCAAAACAGACCCTGCTTTGTTCTAGAGAATTCCAGAGGTTCCTTCCAACCTCAACTGTCCTGTGACTCTATGGAAGTGTCCCTGGGTTACTGCCACAGAGTTCTTTGGGAATTTCCCATCTTCCTCATCTTTATCTTCACATTTTGCAAATTTGGAATCTTTTTCTCCCTCCTCACAATCAAAAGAACCTCACATTTGGAGAGTGCAAGTACAAGTCAAGGGATCAGAAACTAGGTATTTCATGCACCATTCAGATCCTAGGAATGGGAGCTGTATCTTTGACATAATTCAAAATTTATGACTGTTCACAGACTGTTACTACATCAACATTTTACCCAGTTCTACACTCAGTAGAATTTTTTAGTATTTAAAAAACCCTTTTAAATATTTTTTTTTACTCTTTAAAAAATGAAGCAGATTTTGCTTTGTTGTTTAGAGTGAAAAAAAGAGATGCTGTAAAGGATATACTCAGTCCAAGACTGTTTCATGAGGACTTCATATCACAGAATCACAGAATCACACAGAATATTATGAGTTGGAAGGGACCCACAAAGATCATCTAGTCCAACTCACCATCTAACACCCGTACAGAGACTGAAAGCACATCCCAGAGTGGTAACACAAACCTAGTTCCCTCACAGTCTAGCAGGCCACTC
>WEKX01001515.1:23308-65660 GCA_013390025.1 Pitta sordida
TCTGCAAACTTGCTGATGATGGATTCAATTCCCTCATCCATATCATCAATAAAAGTCCATAGAGGATCAGAAAAGAGGTGACTCTGATCAGGCTTGTCTTGTGAGTCAGTTTGTGGAGTTAGTTCCACCCCATTATAGTCTGTGAAATAAGCCACACAAGAAAAACAGAGCAGTGCAATTCCCATGCCCAGAGACTTGGGAAGGAATCCCACTCCCAGGCTGGTAAGGCAGTGCTTTATGGCGTCCTCTAAAGAGCTTCTGCTGGTTTTGTCCACATGTCCTTTCACTGTGTTATAATTGTGGGATTTTCAAGAAATTCCGTCTATGTTTATAATGTGGTATGTGATGATTTAACTGCTTGGGTAAACTCTTTTACTGGATATCCCACACTGCATAGTACCACCCGTGGGCAGAGGTTTTCAGGAGCAGGGCCTACCCACAAACCTTCAATGTATCTGAAGCTGAATACACCTTTAAGTACTTTTACTTTGAAAGAAAGATCAGGAATTTTTAAAATAAAAAATATTTCTTGCAGGAGCTGCATTCTTATTATGAAATGACCATAAGTAAAATCATTCTCTAAGTGCAGTCTATGCAAGGTGTGGGATATTGTGCCATTTTTATGGCACTCTTATTCTTAAACAGAATGGTTGGGGTTTATTACACGCACACAAGCCTTCAGGGCTCTTTTCTGGTAATTAGACACATAAGTTAAATCCATAAAAGTGCTTTCTTGGAACCACAGTGGCTAAAAGGGTGACACAATTAACTTTTGTGCTTGGCATGAGTCCTTGAAGCAATATATACCATTTTATTTCAGGATGTGTAAACTACACATTATTGTCAACAGTAGAAACAATTATAACTAGACTTGCTTATTCATGCTAACCCATAATAATGTTATAGAATGATTTGAGGTTTAGGCTAAGAATACTAAAAAAGCACATTTTATTTTTATACAGAATCCATAATAAATACTACCACAAAAATCTCTGCAGAGAGTCAATAGAAAGATTTAATAGGGAAGGGCAAATTTATGTGTGCAATCAGAAATACAGAGCAGGCTCGTTATATACTGTGATTTGAGAGGCAATGGAAGAATATCAGTTATTTATGCGAGAGGAAATAACAACTTGTGTGGACAAAGTTGTTGTTATTCCTACCAATAGAAACCTTTTAACACAGCTTCCGGAGATACACGTGAGACCTGACTTTCCCCTGTTGGAATAAACATAAGCAACAATTTTTCAAGAATGAGTCTGCCTCAAATCTATCCAAGGACATGTGACGGCAAGATCACATTTCAAGACGAAGCAAGAAGGATGTTAACCTTTTGAACCAACATTTTTACAAACTCTGAACTGTACCCTGTCAATGGCAATGCTCATATTCATGTCGCATCTATGTGCAGACAGATCTTGACTTCTAACCAGTTGCAGACCAGTTACACCAGTGCTTGGCCATCACTTATTTACTATAAGCAATATTTTCTTCCCTAAGAAATATAGAGACAGGCGTCCAATTCAGATAAGTTTTCTAGAAGCTCCTGAAACCATTGCAAAGGTGCTGAGTACCCCATTGCTAAAGAAGATACCAGAGGTATTTCAGATTTAGACTATCCAATTTAAAATGTCAATCTAATTTAGAAACTGGCAATGGGATCAGAAATGCAAGGAAAGGAATCTAAAACAGCATTTAAAGGTATTTATTAGAAAGTGATGGATTATTATGTCTATCAAAAGACCAGAGTGCTTTCACCTCTGTTTTGGTACTTCCTTTCTCATACGAAGCAAGGAAAGCAACTGTTTGGTAATCTGCAAGAAATTATTCAAATTCTAGTACAATGATCCATGCTGAAACAGGCAACTTTCTCCTCAGGGAGCCACAGAGAAAACGATGATTTAATGAGCAAGAGGAATAAATTACTCTTTTACACTTTGGATGTGGTCTGTCACAGCAAATTTCAGGTGCATTGTCAAAATAGTGGTGGGGGAGTGCGGGCTTCTACTCCCTCCCACACCTCCTGTGAACATAAAGGTGTTTGCTCTTGGGACTTCTTAGATTGTGTTATTCCAGTGTGAATCAGCTTAACTTTTCTCCAGCAAAAACCATTGAAATATCAGTTCTTAAGTTGCCTATCTCTGCTCTCTAAAGTGGATAGTAATGCTGAATGACTCTCCCTAAGGCACCCTGAGGGACAGTCCCACTGTTTCTCTGCTCAAGGGATATCTGTCTGTCAATAAAAACACAGCCTGAGCCTGTTGTCACTGCTGTGCCAGAGGGCTTTAATTAAAAGTCCTTTCCCACTGCAAATAGAGTGCTTTTCTGAGGTTCCTGGCAAACACTGAAACACTGATTTTAAATATTAAAACACCTAAGTGTCACCTGAAGACAACAGAAATTAGCTCTGAAAGGAAGAACACTTTAATTCACAATATCTAGAGTCAGAGTCAATGCAGAAGTAGAAAATCATGACATCATAGAATCATAGAATTGTTTAGGTTGGAAAAGACCTCTAAAACCATCAAGTCCAACCAGTAACCTAACAGTGGCAAGGCCACCACTAAACCATATCCTCAAGTGCTACATCTACAAATCTTTTAAATACCTCCAGGGCTGGAGGTCTCAATCACTTCCCTGGGGGGCCTGTTCCAATGCTTGACAATTTTCTGGTGAAGAATTTTTTCCTAATATCCAATCCAAACCTTTCCTGGTGCAACTTGAGGCCATTTCCTCATGTCCTGTTACTTGGGAACAGAGAATGACCGCCACTTTATTTCAATCTCCTTTCAGGTAGTTCTAGAGAGGGATAAGGTCGCCTTGAACATCCTTTTCTCCAGGCTAAGCAACCCCAGATTTCTCAGTCAATCCTCAGAGCACTTCTCTAAGCCCTTCCCCAAGTCTATTGCTCTTCTCTGGAAATGAAACAAATGAAGCAGGAACCAAACCCCACCTGATTCTGGTGTCAAAAGGCAAAGTCTAAAAGTACAGGAGAAGACAAAAACTGTAAGTGAAGGCTTAAAGCCCTAGATAGTGAGGGAACAATGTGGGCTGCTCCAAAGTTTACCTGTGGTTAGGTTGTGGTTCCCAAAGCTCAAGTGGAAAAGAGCAGCTCTTTGATCCCTGCTAATGTACCCCAGAGAGTGGGAATTAAGGCCAAACTCAGAGACCTCAAAGCAAGCCACAGCAGAACAAGCTCATAGTTTAAGGGCATATCTTAATCCTGCAGCTGAGGTGAACTGCAGGATTTGAGAGTCTGAGTCCATGTCACAGTTGCCCTGTGCTTTGGTGCAGTATTTTGTTCACGTGTTTTGCTATTTTTCTGTTTCTCCAGTAAGAACCAGATATTGAACAGAATGTGATTATCAGTACACTACTCCCCATCCAGCAAGTCATGGAAAGGATTTTGTTCCTTTCCATGGAATTCAGGTCAGGTTCACAATTTCTTAAGGAGCTCATTTTGTTGAGTGATGAACAATAACTTTCTTTCTTATTCTACAGGTATTCCACCTTGGCAGACCGACTGTTGCTGGTTTTCAAAGACCTTGAGAAACAGAATGACAGGAAGTGAGTATTAGACGGTAGTTTTCCTGTGATGAATTAGGGCAGGGCATTCATTTGTTCCTTTGGGAAATCTTTGATCTGGCTTTATATCTTAGCTGTCCTTGATGGGAAACAAACTGAGACTTCGTCAGGTAGTGACAAGTAGTATAATACCTGTACCTTAAGTTGCCTACCTCCTTCCAGTAGGTTTAGTGACTATCTGGTTTCCTCAGACTCCTGAGAACTGCTATAACAAGCCATAAGGGTGAAAAAGAAGGGGAAAAGTAGTATAGGTCAGCACTTTAGGCCATGTTATAAACTACGGGGTAATTTGGACTGCTGCATTTACAGCCAAGTTCTAGCAGATGACACATACAGAATGAATCATAACATGCCTGAATCTGCACACCCTTCTAACTGTAGCAAGCTCAGGGCAAGAAGGGACAAAGGGATTAAGTGTTGTCTCCATCCTCAAGATGCCAAGCCAAAGACCCACCTTCTGCTTCAGGGATCTGTTGGGTTTTTTGCCATAGCTCACTCCAGTCCAAAAGTTCATTATCATTAGTTTTATATGCATACTTATATAAATATTATCACACACATGCAGACTCACAGTAAAAGAAACAATATATACAGACACTAATTTCCATGGTTTCAACGTGATTTGCATATGCCAGATGTGTGACAAGTGCTGGAAGGAACATCAGCCTGCAAGCGAGTAAGTTGCCATTGCTGCTGGCGAAAGCTGCCTCTTCCCTTCCAAAAAGCTCATGGCACAACAGGATAGTAAGGAAGGCAAAACTCAGCAGAGTTTTCAGTAGATTTTTCTGCAGTGACACCCTTGCCCTTTCTCTGACTTCCACCGCTCTTGAGCAACTGGCAGCACTAAGCTGTTAAGAAACAAAGCATGAATGTTGCACCCAAAAATCTTGCATAAACACCTGTCTGTCACGGTTTCCTAAGAGGAAAATGTACTTTTGCCATTGCTCCTGGCATCCTGGAAGAAACAGCACACACCACTTGGTTCTCTGACCTTATCAGCTGAGTCTAGCTGCAGGTAGAGCTTAGCAAAAACAAAACAGGATTCAGTCTAGAGCATCTTCCATGGCGTCTGTGTAAAATATTACTAACAAAGTTGCTCTGTGAGTAAATGCTTCCAGCATTCCTATGGTCTCGTTCAGCTTTTTTTTCTGTAGGTCTTGTTGAGACAGGAGGGTGAAAATAAACACACCTCTGGTGGGTGAATGGGTGTCTTGGAAATTTGTAGTAGGATGCAAGAGATTTCTTTTTTCTTCTTCCCTGCTTTTAGTCCTGTCTAGACTTCTGTTGGTTTCACAGAAAGTGCCTTCTGCACAAGGAGAGGACATTAAGTTTTCAGGACTAATTGTTTCTTTCTCAGCCTACAGAACACACTTCAAATATTCTTTTGAAAAAACCAAAAACTTCAGCCTTTGAGTTACACCAAATATAAATGAGAGCCTTGAAACAATGATATTTGCTCCCTTCAGCTGAAAAAGAGCCCTGAGGTGAAAAGCCTGTCCTGATTTTAGCAAAAGTACACAATGCACCCTCTGAAGGAGCTGCTTCCCCATTCTGCCTCTTCCCTCTGCTACCACCAGCTGCCATCAGATGGTTGCAATGGGCAATTTCTCTCATGGAGAAGGAAAGGGTAATTGAGGCAACACTGAGCTCAGTTTATACCCTCATATACTCCCAGTAAATCCTGCCTGAGGCCGTTTTGAAAGGACTTAGTCTACCCCAGTGACAGCTGTTTCTTTCATCATCTCTTTTTTATATGTTACATTTCTATTCAACATTGCTCTCTGTTAGCTCTAATCACTCTTTTCTTTGGAGGAGCAGCTTTCTGAAAGAAGGTAAAGAATTTATTCTGCAGGCTAAAAAACAAAATCCTGCATTGAAAAAGAGCTATACAACCCTGAAAGAAAATTTTGTTTTGACTTTAATGCCTGGAAATGTGTTAGCAGGAATGGAGGTAAATACCCGATTGGAATTAGTCATTAGCTTCTTAACTTCCCCTCTTACAAGAAGACAGAGAGCTCAAGGCAAGTCCCTGGCAGCAGTTACAAAGTTGGGTGGGGATTCCCTTCCACAGCAGAAACAGTAATTATTACCTTGATCATTTTTAGTTTGCCTTTGGAAATTTATTTTACAACTCAGTTTCTCTCCAGTGGCATGAAATAGCGTTGGGGTCATTTGAGTGCTGCTGTTCTTTCTCTCTTGGCTGCTCCTCTGAAATCCCACCAACTCCTACACAGAGGATCATCAAAGAGTAAGGATGGAACTATTCTAAAAAAAGAAAAAAGTTAACCCTAATGACATGTGTACTAAATTCTGAGATAAAAATTTTCAGTGGAAATTGCAACTTTTTATGTTGAAGTTGAAACTTGAGCAGATTAAGTTCACAGATGTGACTTTCCAGCCTTTCAATACTATTTATTCAGCACCAACAGAAATGATACTCATTTTGTACCTACAGAAAAACAGGCAAGTTGAGGAGAAAAATAAGAGGCCAGGAAATCTTCTGAGGAGAAAACTCAGTAGGGGTGGAGGTAGCTAAAAAGAAGATAAGAATCTAGAGCAAGGTTTTGCTAAGGTTTGATATATTGGTTTTATTTGTAAAGGCAGGATAATTTTGTGTCAGAATGACCCAGAATTACAGAAACTTTTCCATCTATGTACCAAGGGGCTATATTTCATGTGATTTTTATGTATTAGGGTTCTTGTATCTCATTTCACTACCTCCTCCTGCATAAAATAAACTTTATGCAAATAAATGCTTCGGAATTCTGTATTGCTCTATGTTTTCAAAGGTCTGGCAATGCCTTAATCTTTAAAAGAAGGTAATGGTCTTTCATAGCAGTTTTTCTACACCATCATTCAGAAAAAGTCCCAGCAAACTTCACAGATCTGGCCTAATTAAAACCAGCAACAAACAGTCTTGATTCAAAAATCAGATTCTGATTTCTGCATATGACTAAGTAGCCGATTCCATAATCGTGAAGCATAAATATGACAGGCTCCAGCCACCAAACGTTTTCAATTTTTATTTAGGACAAGCTAATAAATCAGGCTCTGACCTCAGTGTGTAACTGGAAACATAAAATGAAAGTCAGTTGTAAGGATATTGTGGAGTAATGTCAAGAACTGGATAGGTAAACATGACTATTTTAAAAGCACCAGTATAAAATACTACTGCTAACTGATGAAAGATTTTCAGCTCCAGGGTGTTTTATTCCAAGACCTCTCCAGACTTCTTTTTGCTTTGCTGCAAAGCAGCTGTATTTGTGCAGTCTAGGAGGTTACAGTGTTGTATCAGTAATTAACTGCAGCCAGAGGCCTGTCCCAACAGTGCCAATACAGAAACGGCAGGGTGGTCCTTCATGGATGGCATCTTCTGCCATCTCCAGGCGCCCTATGCCAGAGATAGTTTCTGATTTTATTACTTAAGAATTCATTTCCAGCCTTAGCTGAGGCAAGCAGTGTATCTTCATCGAGTACTCCAGTGTTGTCATCCTGGTATCTCAGGTGTAGAATTTACCCTTGTTTTTTCATTGTTCCCTGACAATGCAAAAAGCCCTGCTCTCCAACTTACTTCATTTTTCCTTTGCAGTTCTCCAAAGGGAAGGAAGAGTTTCTTGCCAAATACTGCCGTCAGTCTGGCATAACTGCGGGCTTGATCACATGAAAATTGAAAATGTTTCGCTTTTCAATTGATTAAATGATTGAGCACAGACTTCTTTAATAGAGCAGTCAGCATAACTCGCCCATAAACTCAGCATGGAGCACTGTGCTCACCATGTTTTAAATTGCTGACAAACAGTTTATGGTTTGTCACATTTGGCAAATCTCTGTACAGGAAAAAGGCCAGCCTTAAGCTGAAATAAAAATAGGTGCTTTAACCAGAACTTGGAAACAACTAGTGGGAAGAGAGGTTGTGTAAATATATATAAAAAATCTTCAGCTTTTCATTTGTCACTTTACCAGCTTTAGTTTTATACATAGTCATAACTGTCCTTTCCAGTCACATCACCATCTGTAAATAAAGCAGCATAAACAATGTTAACATTTTTAATTGTATAATTAGATATATTTTTTAAAATATTCTGTAAATGTTAGGTTTTAGTGAACCATTGTAATGGTAGCTAAAGGGGCAAGGAAGGTGAGCTTGAAACACATCTTGACTCCATTATCTTACCTTCATAAATCTTGCAGCAGGTGACACAGACCTTAGGTTTTTTTTCTCTTTTCTGCCTCTCTACCTTCTGGTAATGTTTTGAAAGTTGAAAATGGTGATTTTTTTAAAAAATTTTTTGTAAGGAAAGTGTTTTGACTCTCTGCAAACATCTAACATTAGGAAAAAAATCATGCCAAATAATTTTAATTGTTTGGATAAATTCCCTCTCTATAACTACGTAACTCTAGATGATCCTGTGGGACCCTTCCAGCTCAGAGTAACCTGTGAACCTGTGAACTCTCTCACAGCTGGCCACATGGAACCATCACTTAAAGCAGTTCACTGAATTGTGACCTAAATGGCAGAAGGCAACAAAAATTCAGTGCAGAAAAAGTAGTAGTAACATGGGTAGCATATATATCCAGTTGTTGATATAAATTTAATGGGTTTGGTTTATAATGTAAGAAGGAGCCATTTAAGACAGGCGGTGTCTTCAGTGGCATCTGATTTATCTGTGGGCTAAAATCATGACACTTTAGCAAAGCCATGTGAGGATTAAAGATTAGAATACCAGAAGTGTCACAGCAGCTTCTTTATATACTGGCCATACCTTGAAAAGCCAAAATAGTCTTGTCCTGATTAAACCTGACCACCTTACCAAATCACAAGTGGGAATTAACCTAATACGTATTCCTTTTCACAGTGAACTGGACCTCATTTGTACCACGTAGTTCAACTTGTCCACCCATCCACAAAAGAACCACTTTCTGTACTGTAATCCCTGATTTGAGAGCAGCACATTTTCTTTGCTTTATAAAACCTTTACCGCTCACATATAGGGTATAAATAAAACACTTCTCAACACAGAAATGCATTCTTTGCTTCTGACTCAAAGTATGAGAAGAAAAGCTCCATAACTGACAATTTTCCTGACATCATTTATTTTTAAAGCATTTTATAGATGCTAATAGAGTGTTATGGGTGTCATCCAAACTTTAGTGACATAAGTGAAAAAACTCCCACCATTTCAGTGACTTCAGCAAGCTTGGGATATTACATGAGTAATATTCATTGCAAAGATCAGATATCATCCAGAGACGATTTTTGGATTTCAAACTTTTTTTTTTCCCCCAATAATCTTTTTTTTGAGTTTGTTTCCATTTTGTGTAGCATTTTCACGTTTAGTTTCTGATCCAAATCCCAATAAAGTCAAACAGCTCTAATTTTGCCAAAGTCTGATGTATAAATCTACTACACATCAAGTAACCAAGGTCATTCATCCAAGATACAGACACTGAAGAGATTAAAATTATGACTCATTAAAAAATTACTACATCAAAATATAGAAACTGCAAACATAAGAACACTTGACTTACTCATATTAATTTAAATTTGTTTATTTTGTTAATCTCTTATTGAAAAGTTAATAGAGATTTTAAAAACATCAAACCCACAAATGAGAAAAATAATCTAGATTAGTTTGGGAGTTACCTGGTTTTATTTAAATGGAATAGATGTTTGTTAAAGTTTTCAAATGATTTTCATGGTAAAAGGTATTCTAATGAACATTGAGCCTCTTCTGCAGATGCAGATTCTTCAGGCTTCTTAAACGTTCCTAAGTGCACTCTCGAATAACAGAGAGTGGCACGAAAAAAATACATATTTTAGAATGTGACTGTGTTAGACAATCTACTGGATGGTGAATTTAAAGTTTTTAGGAAGTGTATAATAAATTTGAGGAGGAATAAGGTACCACAGGTGTATTCTGTTAACCAGTTTTCCTGTCACATATTTTGTGTAATTTAAGGAAATTAGTAGATAAGAGTTTCCCTGGGAAATGGGAATAATTTTCCTAAATGGAGGTATGAATGGCTTTAATTCTCTCAGTTTATGATTCAGTCTTATCAGGGACAGGTGTTTTACCGAGAGTTTTTTACCCATTTTTATCCAATATCCAGACTGGAACTGGAACAGGCTTCCCAGTGAATTGGTCACAGCACCAAGGCTGACAGAGCTCAAGAATTGTTTGGACAATGCTCAGGCACATGATGAGACCGTTGGGGTGTCCTGTGCAGGGCCAGGAGTTGGACTTGATGATCCTGATGGTTCTCTTCTAGCTCAGCATATTCAATGATTCTTTACCTCGAATATTAACAGAGATCCTACAGAAGAAAATTGCTCACAAAAGCATCATCATATGATTAAGAACAATTGCAAGTTCAAACAAAATCTCTAACATCTTTTTATGGCAGGTGATGCTTTTGGTTTTTGTGGTCACCATTCAGTCATTAGTAAACTGTATGAAAGTGTATACTTCAAATTAGTCCAGGTAAAAGAAACCTAATATGATCATGCTGTGAGCTGAAATCTTGAAAGAGTCATGGATCACAATGAGAATATGTAGGACAAATGGGAATGGTTGGAACCTGTTAAAGATTGACACCAGAATCAACTTCTGAATGGCTTCAGTGGACTAGGCCTCTGACAAGAGTAGTGCCCTGGAGATATCCAGCAACTGAAGGGTTTAAAAGGAGTACATTTTTTGAATCCTCTGGGTGCTTTCTCAGCACTACCAATGGTTTGAAGAGAAGACTGGTCATAGAAAGACTTCAGCATTGACTGTTAAAGTAGAGCTTCAGAAAGGTCCAATTAATGGTACTGGATTTCACATAGATTAGCCTCTTGTTTTCTTTTTTAATTCTGAACCAAAACGCTCTTGAAGTTTGGTATTGCTGCTTCTGTGTGTGAATAGCACATGAAAGTGGAGAGCATTGCTACAACCTCTTCACTTGCTTTGCAAATGATCATGCACAAGCAGTAAGTACTCAACTACAGGTAAATGTTTAGTTGTGCCTCAGTTGGAAACAAAGCTTTCCCTTTCATCCAACAGCTGAAGCACACAAATCACACAGAGGGACGTTTTATTCAGAGTTTATAATTTTTCTTTTTTATATGTTGTTTTTGATAGTGTTCCTAGTCTTCTAGTCTTTACATATTTAATGTATTTGTTTTAGGTAACCTGTTGCTTGGAGTTATTGTGGGTGACACCATGAGACACCTTTATTTATTAGTCTTCAGTGTTCCTAGAGAGCAAGGAAGATGAAGTAGGGAGTGGTAAAATCAGAATGTGCATCACTGTGCTGGGTTATCTTGTCTGCCTGCCAGATGCCACCCAGAGGCTCCCTCACTACCCATTCTCACAGATATGGGGAGTAATCAAAATGAGAAAGTCTATGGTTTGAGATAAATACTCTCTATAAGCACTTCCCAATTACTGACCACAGGCAAACCAGACTTGACAGGGAAGATCAATTTATTGCCTGTAAAAATCTATTTGTATGGTGAGAATCAAAGGCAAAAAATAACACCACCACCACCCCCTGCCCCTTTTTCTCCCTCAGGCTTGACTTCAGTCCCTCAGCCCCAATTTTTCTACATCCTTCCTCTCACCCCACAGGATGGTGAAAGGGGATGGGGAGTAGGGAGTTAGGGGACAATCCATAACAGTTCCTTTCTTCTGCTCCTTCCTCCTCACACTTTCATCCTGTGGCTCCTCTCCATGGATTGCAGTCTGGGTATTTTCTCCAACAGGACCTTTCCATCAGCTGCAGGAAATATCTGCTCCAGTGTGGTCTCTTCCACAGTCTGCAGATGAACCCCTTTGCTGCCTAGAGCTCCTCCTCCACCTTCTTGGACATTGACTGTTCATTAATATACACAAAGGTGAAAAAACAAGTTGAAAACCCCATAAAAATCAAAAATTCTGGTGAGAGGGCCAGCATGAACCGACTCTCTGCCCACCTGTCTTTTCTCATATACCTCCAAATTAAAAAGAGAGCCACGTGAGAGATGTTGGATGTACCTGATAACTGCTCAGACTCTCCTCAAGCAGAGGCAGCAACCCTGCTGTGTGCAAAAAGAGTGTAACATACAGAACGGCTTTCCAGAGACTGACCTTAATCTTCTGTTGTCATTTAAATCATCCAGGTAAGAACACTGAAGGTGCCCACGCTTGTTATGACCACTATCATCCTGCTTCTCTGAATGCCATTAAATATGTTATGCAACAGCTTTGACAAGAGGTCGCTGTTCATCCCCTTACCTGATTTCAGATTCTTGTTCAGGCATTTTTTTTCCCCTATCATACCTCCTCCTGCTTCATGTCTTCTCAGTTCTGGCTTCTTCAGGAGATTTTCTTCATCTCTCTACTGCCTGGTCCAGCTGTTTCCTGGGTTTTTTTACCTGGTACTGTCCTTGTTTTGTGCTCTGGCTTCTTCACAGCCATTACCCTTCTCTTGCTCTTATTTGACTGTTTTCTGGCAAATCTTTTCTCCTTTCTAGCCCTTATCACTGTGCTTTCCAGCCTCCACTACCTGCTGGACTTGGCAGTGGCAGTGGCAGCACCAGACTAAAAACAGGCGTCAAGAAATACTTACCCCTATATGGTAACCCTTGTGTGATGGTCATTGTGTTTATCCCACCCTTGCTGGTCAGTATATGTGTTTACCCTGGCCAGTTGGTCTAAAAACAAAATAAAACCAAAATCCAGGCACTGTAAATTAGATCAACACGAAAGGAGTGTTTCTAATCTTGTCTATGTCAGTTGTATAAAACTGACGTAAGTGTGGTCACTCCTGGTTTACCTGATTGTGCAATTTGACTGAATTGCTGTCAAATTAAACTGTCATGGAAGAATAAGGTGAATTTTGGCTTAATTGCCAACTCCGGTATTGCACCAGTATAATGCCTCTGAAATCGGTGGCATTGCTCTAACATAAAACTGTAATGAGCTGCAGGGAATGAAATTCTGTTTTCTTGCCTCTGAGAATTTTCAGAGCCTGCCTGATATGGCATAAGTCAAAAATATTTTGTTATTCACTGCTTTTTCTAATTATCAGATTTGTCTCCAGTCCATTTTGTGGTGTTGGCCAGGCACTCGATCTGAGTCAAATTTTCCATACAATCCACACTGCTTTATGTTTCAGTGTTTTTTTTCCTTCTGCCCTAAAACCAGAACAGAAGAGCTGGCTAAGCATGTACAAACCTGCCTGAAGAAAAGACTTGTTTTTCCTTTTCCCTCACCCCTTCTTTTCTATCTAATGTGAGTACCAAGATGAAACAGTTTAAGTAGCAAAATTATTAGAATTGTGATTAATAGATTATCAAACATTTTACCTCCTAGCTGACCACTTCATTCACATAACTCATCTTCATTAAAGGAGCCAACTTCTTGGAGATAGCATAAATTTTTATAATAAGAAGCTGTGGTATATGGCTGACAGTGTTTTGAAAACACTTGCTCCAGCATTCCTTTCCTGCTGGAATTAGTCTACTGAGAGCTATTCAGGGTCAAAAACCATCTCTAGTTGCAAAAAACCATATGAGAAACACACACACAGAAATGAAATGAATAAGTAACAAATGCTCTTATTCCTCACTACTGAGGGGTCTCATCACTTGGCCCAAGATCCTGCATTTATTATTCCCTCTATGTACATGCTGCTGGCACTATTTTCCCCACTCATTCCTGCAGATGGCAAAAGGATGTTCACTGTTGAAGTTTAGGTGAAATCTCGTGTGCAAGTTGCTTATTGTCAGTTCTATGCACCACAATCCGAATCTGTGACAGACAACTTGGTGGGAGAAAGGGATCACTTTGTATGGGTAACACGATAGTTTCACTGAATTCTCTGAGCATGGGGTAGGCCTTAGAGGCATCATTGCAAATATTGATTCAGACAAACCTATTTCCGGATGAAAAGCACAGCCTTAGTGGCTCCCAGGCCTGCTATGTTGTCTTACTAAGTGGAAATATGCATAAAAAACTACTTTGGTTTACAAGTTGTGGCTGAAGGAGCTGCATAGATGAAACTATCATGTGGTGTACCTGGATTATGTGGTGTACCTGGATTTTAGTCATGTGGTGTACCTGGATTTTAGTAAAGCCTTTGACACTGTCCCCCATAACAAACTCCTGGTGAAGCTGGAGGCTTGTGGTTTGGATGGGTTTACAGTGGACTGGATCAGGAGTTGGTTGGATAACAGATCTCAGAGAGTGGTGGTTAATGGTGCTGTGTCCGGTTGGAGGCCGGTCACTAGTGGGGTGCCTCAGGGCTCAGTGTTGGGACCTGTCCTGTTCAATATCTTTATTGATGATTTGGACGAAGGGATGGAGTCTGTTATTAGCAAGTTTGCAGATGACACTAAGCTGGGGATAAATGTCGATCTGGTGGAGGGTAGGAGGGCTCTGCAGAGGGACCTTGACAGGCTGGCTAGATGGGCTGAAACCAATGGCATGGGGTTCAACCAGTCTAAGTGTCGGGTCCTACACTTCGGTTACAATAACCCCATGCAGANTTTTGGACGAAAAGAAAATAGTCTCTTGTTTATACATTACACTGAAAACTTTTGGTGTTGTTTGCTTTGCTAGAAAATTCCCACTGGCTTTGACTTTGGACACCAGAGATTATCAAAAGCCTGGCTTAAAAACCCATTGGTATAAACCAGCTTTTCCTGAAATTTCCAGCTTACCAGGAAAAAAAACCAAAACAAAAAGCCAATAACTTTTATTTTTCTGAGTGTGTCTTTAGTTGTGTGCTCCCTTTGTCTTATCCGGGGTCAAGAACATCAGAACAAACAAAATGTTTCTGAAGTTGAAAACATTAAGCTTCCTTCTGGTCCAGGTGGAACATTTTTTTTTCTCTTTTTTTTCTTTTTTTTTCACAACACCAAATAGAGATGGGTGTTATATCCAGCCTTAAATCTCTGATTTAGCTTTACACTTTTGAACTAATATCTGTTTCTTGCTCTGACTGATGTCAGCTGAAAGAAAGTTCCAAGTAAAACGCCCTTTACACTGCTATTTTAGGGCTGAGGCCATTCTTTTCTCTCTTCTCTCCATCTTTCCATTTTCCTGATGCAATCCTCATTCTGGCCTTGGGCTCACCTCACACATATTAAAAATCAAAACCAAAAACAAGCAAAACCAGGGGGACCCTTCAAACCTCAAAATTTTGCTTTCAGAATACACTAAGAAAGAAGCTTCCTCTGAAATTCTTTTCTGATTCCCAAGTTTGGAAAAATTGGAATAATCAAAAGGCCTGGTGGGAGATATGGGGTTTTTTTGTTTGGGTGGTGTTTGTTTTTTTCATGGAGCCTATAACTCAATCTGGCAATGAAGAAGTCTAGAAAAGAAACAGTGAAGAGAAAGGAAGTAGCTCTGCAAGGCTTGGCAAATACCTTCAAAGAATAACTGTTTTTCCAAGTCTGATCACTAGAGACACAAGCAAACACAAATTGACATATTATCTTATCTAGGATTTCTCTGATGAGTGGAAGGGGTGCTTAGGGGGTACTATCCTACCATACTGACTCAATTCTTTTATTTGCAGCAATTAATCTTCAGTGTTTGGTTTTATATTTCTTTACACTTGGCCTCACCACAGTGCCAGAAGGTCATTTTGCTCGTCCAAGGTCACCAAATGACTCAGTAGATTAAGTGAAAACTGAACTCAGAGGACCACCCTGCCTTTTAGCTCTTGTTTTTGGGATTCAATCTACACAGTTTCTTTGGTATTTTGTACATTCCATTAATCCCACTGGCTATCAGCCACAAAGATACAGGAGAAAGATTCAATACATGTAAATGTTCACAGTGATATATAACTTCATGCTGATGGAAAATACATTGAACAAGCATGATTAAGTTCCTCTGCATTAAAAATACCCTTTAGGCCCGTGGCTCAAAAACAAAAGAACATGAGAATACTATTTGTGGCTTCGCCTGCATTTATTAAGATGAATAAGATGAACCGTTGATCTTATTTCACTTTTGCACTAACCACACATATTCAAAATCTCATTTTTTTGTATCCAACTTCTCAACTTACTCCTATCTGAAAATGAAATTAGTAGCCTGACTATTATGACTACTCTCTTGTTGATGTTCTCTGGATGCAGAATACATACATTCCAGGTTTCAGGATAAATTATTTATTTACAGCCTTCCCATTTGTAAAAACTGAGAGCTGGAGATATGAAGAATTTCTCAGTCCATCAATAGAGTAAGTGAGGCAAACTTTCATGCGAGAACTTGTTCTCTAGCCTGTAGTGAAAATCTTACAAAAGTGAGAAAACGCCTCATTTTAAAGCCCACTGTATTCTAAAGAAATGAGATTTGGAAATGGAAGAGTTAATAAGCAACTACTTTTTATTACATTTCATTTCACTAAGGAGCTACAGTAGTACCTGATCCCTGTGAAACTTGCTAAGGAGCTTGCTATGATTTCCTTCCTTATGACAGCATCCTTTGAATTCTTATCATAAGCACTAACCTGTCAGTTTTGCATAACCTCTCAAAATAGTCGTTACACCAGTTGGATTAAAGAAATCTGTCAACTGTATGAGATTCTGTACATTTCACTTCCCACATCCCTCTGAAAAATCAAGTCCAACCTCACAGGTAAGGTTCTTCCCTTTAGAAAGTTTGGTGAGAGTGTCCCAAGACTGGGCTTTCTACTGTCATCACCAGTATTTTAAGGTTTTTTGCTTTGGGTTCTGTGTGAGTTCCTGTAAAAGGCACCGGTCAGTTCAGTCGTTTTCTCGGCCACTTTGCTGCTTTGTTTCCTTCCGTAAGAAATACTCATATGAGTCAGTGGTGGTAATCAGCTTTTGGAGACCTATTTTTCCTACCTTAGGTATCTTTGTTGTGGGCAAGGAAATCAGTGCAAAAAGCATTTCAAACATTGTGAAGGCAATGAAGGTGGTTACCCTGTTAGCCAGAAAAGGGAGACTGTACCTATGTCAATCAAATGGAATAGATATGTTGCTAGAGGATGGTGGTCAGGACTGGTAGCAGAGCTCCCAAGTTTCACAGTACTCTTAAAATGTCTGTAAATTGTTTCCTTTGATTTACGTCAGCTATGGTCTCCTGGAAACCTCGCTGCTCCCCACATCTCCAGGAAGAAACACTCCCATTTTCTCCTCACTGAAAAATCTCTGCACACACTCCCCAGCCTCATCTGTAAGTCAGATGTGCCTGGGGGGTCACAGGCAGATCCCCAGGCAGGAACAGACTTCCATAAATTTCTGCTGTGAAGATGTGTGATTCTCCTTGCTGATGGATGAAAACATATGTGCAGAAGTGCAGTGAAAGTCCTACTGTCAAAAGTGCACCAGGACTAGTAGGGATTCACCAGGCAGCGCTGCTGCATTCCCAGGTCTTGTAGGAATCAGGGAGTGCAGCCCTGCCCCTGTGATGTCAGTCAATGAAAGAGGGCAAACGTGAATGCAGTTGCTGCCATGGATCAAAAGATGAATTATAGTGATTTTCTTGAGCACATGAAAGGAAAACAACACTTGCTTAGAGTTGTTTTTTCCAGGAGAGCTAAGTAAGACCCTGAAGAAATATTGTGGCTGAAAAATAGCCATGTTAGAAGAGCTGGCCTCACCTGCATGTGGAGCTTTCAAGGTTTACCATGAAAGAGTCCCACAGTATTCATCCATTCATGGCTTTACTGAACTTGTTTAGGCTTTATTTCTTGGTAGCTCTGGAAAAATGTTTTAGTAGCCAAAAAATCTGCACTTAATTAGACACACAAAACCAGCAGACAGGAAGTCTATTTCCTCACAGAGATACTGCGGTTTATATATTCTGCCCTAATACGAACAAGTCTACTATTATTTTCTGATGTCCCTCTTGTTTAAGGTGCTTGGGTAACATGAAAGCCCTTTTTTTGGTACACCAATCATGAAAGATGCTTGTCAAGACACAAGGCATGCTAGACATATTAGTATTGGATGGTTCCTAGTTCCATTTGAAAAAAAAAGCTCCTGACAGATTTTATTTTATAGAAATTGATATAATTTATTAGTATTTAAATGTAAGTGTGGATATGTGTGGAGGCTTGGGGCGAAATCTGATAATAACACTACACCAGTGCTCCCACCCCAAATTTCTTCAGTGTTATAAGTAGTGATTTTATTTCCTTGTTACTTGGGGTTAGTCCAAATATCCAGTGCTTGGAGTTGTTTAGGACAAGGGCTCTGTGTTCGTGAAGTGTCTCACAGAAAGGGCCATCAGAGAACTGCTGTAATAGAATAATTAATGAAAAATATGAATATCTGCAGCCAAGAAAGGAGTTGAGGTCTTAAAACCGTGTTGACTATCCTCACCTAAATTTTAATGTTGTGTCGGAAAAGTAAACTGCACCCAAAGTGTTTTAATTTACCTTAGAACTCCAAGCAAGTGTCAGAAAATCCATGAATTTCAGTATTGCTTTTGATTCTGTTCAGAAAGAATTCAGATCTCAAGTAATGAGTGTTCATAGAACACCCATCCCCTTGAAGAAAAAGAGTAAATTGTTCTGGGTTAGAAACTAGCACGATTTCTTAAATAATAAATTCAAATTATGGCATACAACATGACCTACATGGTGTGACACAATATAAATTTATCCTTGCTTTTTTTTTTTTTTTTTTTTTTGTAAAGGAAGTAGTTTGGTTTTTCAGGGTTTTTTCCCCCATTTGTGTTTTGTTTCTATAGGATAATTATTAGAATATAATTTCTTATCTCTTCAAATATTACTTGTTTCTTGGTTTTTTCCCACTCTCCTGTGAAAGTTTCTTGCATTCACCATTTGCTCTGCTTTTTCTCATCACTCCATCCTAGCACTACTTCTCTGTTACTATATCACTTCAGCCTTTATTGTTCTGATTTCACTCTTCCTCCCACAGAGCGAGCAGTATATTCCATGATCATAACCAAGGGAAAACAAAGATTAAAGAAAAAAACTTGAAGGCGATGCCAGCTTTGAGAGTGCTGGAACAGGAACTCTTGAAAATCTGATCAACGCCAGGAGACATGGAAACAAAGATGAGTCTCTTACTCAGATATCACCCTACTCCATCACTATTATGTATAAACATATCTGAACTACACCCAGAGTTAAAAATAAAAACCACTCTGAAATCACTGCACCGTATTGCTTGTATTGCTTCTTAAGAACAACCTCTTACTTCAAATTAAAATAATATATTTGTATTTCTCACCTGAAATCACAGCCTTAGGTTTGTCCAAACAAAAGACCTGTACAGCATGTCGGACTCATCTCTATATCCCATGTCCAAATGAGCAAATACATTAATTTTCCAACTGCCATTGACTGTCTGTGAGGGATCTCCTTCTTAATAAATATTTCTTCAAGTAGCAAAAAAAAAAGCATTAAAGCCCATTTACTAATTAACGTTGCTGTCCATGGGTGATGGCAACTGATGACTTCAGAGGAAAGCTAAGCCCTCACATATTGATGGTGAGCTGGCTCTTTGCAAGGCAGCACGCAGGCTGATAATGTTTGGACTGAGTAATTCCCCTCTTGATATGCCTTTTAGATTCAAATGTCTGAGAAGACTTTCAGTACCATAAAAGTATTTAAGTTTTCTTGACATCTCTAATATTCACCATCTTTCTTTTTCCGGAAAAAAAGAGCTAATGCTTATTGATGGCATCTGAAAATATAATCACTACCCTGCCTGATCACCCTAGATCTTCCAGTGCTCTTTTATCATCAGTGAAGCAAAGATGGGAGTAAGATGGAACTTTTAACCATGTTGTTTTGGACAAAGAAGGAAAAAATACAGCTATCAAAACACCAGTAGGCTCTACAGTCCTTAACTTCATAAAGACAGCACAGAAGAATGATGTTTTTCTCTGAAATGAAGCGTGCTGTGCAGTAGTCACTCTAGATTATTTTGTGATTTAGTGCATTGCAAACTGCTTTGAGAGACCTACCTCTGTGGTATGTCTAAATTCTGGTATATTCTTTGCTACAGGCGAGATAAAGTGACATGAAAAAACCAGACCCAGTGGTAACATTATTGGAAAGCAGATTCCTGTTCGAACAAGCTTGAGATCAGCAAGATAGATTTCTAGTGACTAGACTCATCCCTGGCTTTTGTCTTCGTTCAGTGTAAAACAGAAGACAGATGGTTTGATAGAGGAAAGTCTGGCAAAGGTAATGATGGAGCAAAGGAGTCATAACATTCTCCTGACAAAGCCCAGGTGTCTCAATAGTGAAATCCAGAGGAATGAAGGTGGCTCTGCAGCTTCCCATAGGCTGCCGGCAGTAGCTACAGTGTCCTCCCAAAAGCATGCAAAATATTCAGATCTTTCTCTTCTCCACAGAAACTTCTCTAAAATGTAATTATCCTCTCTCAGGGATGCTGCATTTTAATTCCTTCTTTTCTGGGTTGTGTGAACGTCACCTGCTTCCCCATGTTTAGCAAAGAAAAAGGCATATTACTCATTGTGACTGCTTCTTAAGGCTAAAGTTTTTGGTAGTAATTTGCACATTTCAGAGCTCTCCTGGGAAATCTAAACGTCTATTTTAATGAAAATATCATTCTCTGTCTTTACAATTAAAAAAAAATTGCAACTGCTGTCTAATTGTGCTTAAAATAATCTAACAAAGTGTGTAATATCTATTTTAAATATGCAGTAGATTGCTTCTTTCCAATTAAATATAATATTCCGTAATTGCAGGAATGTAGACTGCACAAACTTCTTTCCTAAGGATGTCATCGGGTACAGAAGTAAAGCACTAAAAGATGGAAAGCACTAGTTCACTGTTTTACAAAGTCAAGTTGTGTAATTTTTACAGCTGTAAAGAAAATTGATCTAAAATTTATAAATCTATTTTTCTGGAGAAAACAAAATGTGCATCTAGTATTAGATAGAGTGCCAAAACAGCACAGGAAGAGATAATGATCTAATAAATCAGAATCCATTTCCAGTGGAAAAAATATCAATAATATATTTGGAGTATCTTGACTTGATCTTGAAATGGCATATTAAGTAACCTTTTGTTTCTCTTGTTGATAAACATTTGTGATGTGAGCAGGAGGGTATTTCCCCAGCCAAGTCAAGTTACATGAGCATAAGAGACTTCCTGAGCCATAGATTAGATTGACTCAAAATTAATATGGATCAAAAATGATGTTTCTTCCTCAGCCTGTAGTAGCTATTTTCATCCTAAAATTGGCCATCCTGTTGTCATGTGGTAACTATTTTAAGACATTCAAATACCAAAAGAGATAAACATGGAGACTACTCCTTTGAGGCTGATTAGCAGGCTGGGTCTTCCTCATCAAGTAACTCATTATAGGTGTAAATAATTACAATTACTTGATTAATATTAAGCAGAAGCACAGAATAGCAGAAGTTGTTATCATTTGATGTAGAGACTCAGGATTCAAATTTGAATCCTACTTGTAAGAGCTCCACCAAATGATGTGGCTTTTGTGAACATGGACCATATCATATCATACGAAGGCTGCACATGAATCCATAACTCCCAGCTCCCTTAAATATTATTTGATTTTGGGAAAATAAAACTCCTGACCTTCAAATATTTGTATTTTTGCATAAACATCTGAGTTGCTAAATCTGGGATCAGGTAACATAAACAGATAAACTCATGCTTAAAGCTGAGCACACAGAGAAATATTTACAACCCCAAAGCCCAAAACATCAATGTTTTCATTTGAGGAGTTTGATAACCCAAAAGTTCAGAGGTACACTGAGGAGTACAAAAGGAACCAAGGTACCTAACTTCCAGTGAATCGAAGTGCTGGGATGCCTTGAATAATTTAGTGGTAAAGAGAATCTTCCTGATGACCTTTGGTTCACATTGAGCTTTACCTTATTTTGCAATGGCTCTCCTGAGTTGTCAACATCAGGGTTATAGAACACAGCCTAGAGATGTCATGTCTTTCTCTTCAGCACACCAGAAGAGGAAGAAACAGGACTGTCTTCATTCTTCGTGACATAAACATCAACCTCTGCAACATCTCTAGTGGATTAAATCTCTTATATTATTACCATTGGTTTGTACTAGAGAGTTTGGTAGTTTATGTTCAGAAAAATACTTAAGCAAGTGCACATTTCCCAAGTATCTTGGCCATATAGTTTTGAAATTTTAGTGCATGAAAAATCCACACAAATCCGTGTGAATGCCTCCTCTGAGGTCTTTCACCATGCTTCAGTATTTCTGCTTCTAATACTAGATGGAAGCATGGATGCTTGCAAAAACAGGGATCAACAAGAGAAATATGGAAATTCATTTCTCAGAGTTCATTGGTGAACTAGAGACGTGCTCAAACCTCATGACAACTGGTTGATACATGAATTGCAAGTGTAAAATGCGTATTGCTCTTGGGAAATTTTTCCACTGGAGTAACAACAGCAGAGCATTCACAGAACCACAGAATCACATAATACCATGAGTTGGAAGGGACCCACAAGGATCATCTAGTCCAACTCACCATCTAACGCCTGTACAGAGATCGAACACACACCCCAGAGTGGTGAACATAAACTTNTCTCCGGCATGTTCAACATTTGCCCCCATCTTGGTATCATCTGCAAACTTGCTGATGATGGATTCGATTCCCTCGTCCATATCATCAATAAAGATGTTGAACAGTGCTGGGCCTAACACTGACCCCTGTGGGAGTCCACTAGTGACTGGCTGCCAGTGGGATGTGGCACCATTCAAAGCACAGTTGTAAACTTTGATGCTGTTATTAAGAGAAATGTCTTTACTTCAACAAAAATCAACTTTGTATAAGGTATCCCTTAAAACTGTATTGATTTCACAAGAAGCTTATTATTCTGTCTTTATTTTGCCATTATTTTGCAGTCACCAGCATGGCTTCTTTTCAGACATGCATCTTCATTCAGACATGCAAATACGTTTGATAAGGTGAAAGGCAAGTTAATGTGTGAAAAGAAATAGAAAACTTTGTTCACAAAAAAAAAAAGAAAACGTCATCTGAAACAGATTTAAGCATATGCAAATTGCAACAGACACCCTTAGGCATATTTAACTTGTATGCTACAACAAAAGATAATTTAAACTGATGTTCAATTTGCCAGTTTACTGCGACGGTGTTATTTTGACTACTATTAAACAGTCTTGACTGATGACCTCCCTAATTTGTTTGGTGCAAACATTTTCTTTCAACATCACTTATTTTTTTTAACCATCTACTTATTTGAGAGAAAAAATCCGTTGTGGCCTGTGCAGGCAATCCTGCTTTTTAATTGTGTTAAGGGTTTTTGGGATCTGCTAGACAATGCATGAGAGTATTTGATGATGAGAGCATCGATTAACCTTGAAACATACTTGTTTCCCAGGGTTGGTTCTAAGGTTTTTGGCTCTTCTTTCAAATATAATGTGCCAAAAAGCAATTACTGTCAAGGTTCAAAAAAACCCCAAACTTGTCTTCTGGATTTTAAATTCACTTTCTCCTTTAATGTATCAGGAATCTGAGCATGCTGCCTCCTGCTTATCAATTATGTGCATTGACACCACAAAAAGCAACCATGAATGGTGCAATCCCAGTTCATTAGAACTCATCATATGGGGAACATCTACAAAAGCAAATGGTGCCAAGCAAACGGTTAAGGCTGCTCTTCAACTCTGGATTTAATAACCACCTTATTTATCCCACATGCTAGGAAAAGTATTGTAATTGGGATGGATTATGTAAAACATGAGGAATGTAATAACTGATGGGATAATTAAAAAAAAAAAACACTGGTCTGCTTTGCTTTTAAGATATTTGTTTGATACTGGTTGATTCAGAGGTAACAATGGAATAGCAAGTGTGTGCAATTCCTTTGGCTTTTCTGTGTGACATTAGAGCTCAGGAGAGAAATTTTTAATGGAGGACAATGCCAGAAGATATTTTCTTCTGTCTTGCTTGTAGGCAGCAAGGGGCCCGCCCAGCTTGCCCAATAATATCTATATTTAGGGTCTCGGGGGCTGACTTGGAGCCGGGCAGCTCAGAACATGTGCACTCCACTCATGCTCTGCCCCATCCCCTTAAAGCCCCTTAAAGAATAGGAAGGGGATGCCCTGACTTTCACATTTCATCCCAGCTGGGTTTTGCAGGTTGAGGAAACGTTTGTGTCCCTGACTGTCAGTGAGCCGTCTCTTGCCAGCACTAATCAGCCCTGGAAACAATGGAAAGTGCACAGTGTGTCAGGACTTGCACGGGTATCTGATGCAATCTAAATATGAGACAGTCCTGTTGCATTACCTAATATGTCTAAATGAATATCCCATAATCCATATTTTTATGCTGAGGAGCTGCTGATTGCAGTGGATGTTCATTACATACACCTTTACGCCTCCAGGTGATGACCCGGCAAACGAAGGACTTTCTCATCTGACATATTTAATACACATTATTCTTATTTAAGGACATCAAGAACATTGAGTGGTATTCTTGTTCTGAGGTCCAAAGACTGAACTTTTGTGGGGATGAACCTTGCATTGCCAAGATCCTTCACCTTGCAAAATTGTTCATACAGGGTTTAGCACAAAACAGAACCAAATCTTTGAGTATCAGCTGCGAAGGACACAAATATTTTGACAACTTAAGATAAAAATAATAAAAAATAATTTACACATTTTGAATGGTCTCGGTTTGTTTTTTTTTTATTATTATTTTGAGGAGGAAAATGGATATAGCAGATTTAAACAAACTAAAAAAAACCCCACCACATCAACATAAAAGCCACATGTGGAGATACACGGCTGTACAATGAAATACTTAAAACATTCACTGACCCCTTATTAATATGCTTGTTAATACATTTTGTAATGCTTCTACCTGGATCAGCTTTTCACTTTTTGTTGTAGACTGAGTATTAAAAAAAACCAAACCAACCCAACAAATTAGGTATTTGATCCTGAAGACAAAAGAGCAGGGAAAGTAGTGTGTGTGCACATTACAATTATAGTATCAAGGATTTCTGTAATGTTATTATAGGCTGTTCCAAGTTACCATGTATGAAAACAAACCACACTGATTCCAAGCCCCAAAATGAGAGAAGTTAGGGAAATATAATCAGTGCAGCTGTGGCAACAATACTATTGTTAAAGTACAGGGAGATTTCATAAACAGTGAGTAAGAAGTCAAGAAGGAAATAGTTATAGACAAAATCATTGCTAGAAGACATGAAAGCAACACTTTTTTTCCCATCCCATCCCATCTCCTCTCCACCCTGTGAAAAGATTATCCATGGAAGGGGAAAAAAGGGTGAGGTTGTGGGTGGTGTCCCACATAAGGCCATAACACACAAAAAGTATGTGTACTTTTTTTCCTCTTGGAAGAAGATGAGGGAGAAAAAAAAAGAGCCAGGAATTTCTTTTGGAACAGATACTGTGCTTTCAGGTGCCATCTGTGGGCCATGAAAAAAAGTCCATGTTAAAACAAGAATAAAAGAGATAAAGGGCATTCAGCAATCCATCATAACCATTGCCTGCAGCATGACAGGGATGTTCCCAAGCTGGTTTGAAACAGCCCTGCTGCAAGAACTAGTGGTATTTTAGCTCCTCTGCCAGTAATGTGTAACGTAGGGCAACAAATATTTCAACAAACACTAATTTATCGTGCCTCTTATTGACAAAACTGCAGATGCCTTAGTAAAGACAAACAAATGCCACTGAGTCAACAGCTGTGCTTTGCAGTGGTTTTCACCCACTTTGCTTTGGCACTATGTGAAGAACCTCAATGGCATTGCTCCTGCCTGACATCACTGCAGAGGAGCCACTCAAAGTCTGATCCCCTGATAAACAACATTTCAAAAGAGATTGATGGTGCAACCCCCCTCAGCACAAGACAGGCCAGACTTTATCCCCCTTGTTTTTAACTGCTTCCATGAGACATTAGTGATGTGATAGATGAAGCCTGAAGAGGTGAAACTTGAATAGTGTGTCACACAAATTTACATTAAATAGAATATAATTTTCCATCTGTAGGAAAATTTACTTAAATGGGCATTGCAAATACATGAAATGCGAGAGTAGTATCCTGATATCACCAATATACCAACTACAGGTATATGGAAAGAGCTTCCCAGTCTTAAAGTTTCTAACAGTGCTTGGATCAGACACCCTGTTTAAAGTAGTTCTAGATTGTTGCTGAGGAGTGTGGCAGTGATTGTGTTCTTCTCTGCCAAGAAAACAGAAAAATTTTCACCATTTCTTTTGAAGCTTAGACTCTATTAAACAGCACTCTCACATCTGGGAAAAAATAGGGTTCTTGTGAACTGGCAGGAAGCATAACATGATTTGCTGGTAATTATTTCCATGATATTAAGTTATTCCCTTTCGAGGTTTGCTTAGAATATATGTATTTGGTGCAGCCGGGAAAGTTTATAAAGCAAATATGCAGACTGATGAGTGACAGTGAAATTTTAAAAGAGCTGTGACTGTTTCTTCAGATCACTCTGATATGATGCAGATATTCCAGGCCAGCTCTTGGAGGGAAATGGGCAGCGTCAACTCAATGCTGGAAATTCAAAGGCTGAATGGAACTTGGTCCTGCAGACAGTAAAAGACATTATCCATAAAGATTATTTTCTCTCTTAGCAATAAAGATTATCATTCATATCTAGCATCTTGTCTTTGGACCATCTGCTTAATTTCCTTTCCCCTCACCATCAATTCGAAAACTCCAATAAAATAATTTCAGCCCTTCTCAACCGCACTTTCTCTCCAGTATCTCCAGCATGTTCTCAGTCTTCACCCTGCCAAAAAGACTTCCTGTCCCCCAGACATACAAAACTGGCAGCAAAGAGGTTGGGTCAGCTGTGCAAGGGTTTCCATGGAATCAATTAAGGTTTTCTGGCAGCAGGAAGGCAGACACTGTGGGATGTGATGGGACTCACTTCACACAGAGTTTCGACCTCATCCAGTTTCTCAAAGCGCTCTTTGACCCCCAGCCCAGCATCTCCATTGCTACCCCTGCCCAGAACACGGAGTTCCCAGACAGACCAGGTGTGCAGGGAGAGCTTTTTTGCCTCCCTTTGGTACTGGAAACTGTTTGGGATTCCGCGGAATCCCAGAGCAACAATTAATGCTACTAATTTTTCTGACAGGAATATGAATGGCTTAGGGCCAGACACAGCATCAATACAGTGTCTGCCAACTACTAAAAACAAGCAAGTCAACCATAATTTACTAGCATTCCTGACTTTTTCTGAATTAGATTAGTGTATTTTGAGAGGTTTTAGAGAACATTTGTGAGAATTCAGCTGGATGAGGAACAAGAATTGTTTCACTGACATAATTTATTGGGATTTTTAAAGAACTTTTGACAATATACCTCACAAGAGGCTAGTAAGGAAACTGGGAGGTTGTAAGGTGGGAGCTGTAGTTGTGTTTTGATGACAAAATGGTTGAAAAAGAAGAGAAGACAATTAAAAAATCAGTTTCCAATATGGCAACGGTTAGCAGCAGAACACTGTAAGACTAACAGAACTTCATTATATTCATTCATGTGCTTAATTAGCATGGTGGGATGATTTGCCATGGAACCATTTTTTAAAAGTAACAGTTATTTAACTGAGCAGTTATTTCAGTTAGTCAAGACAAACCTCAGCAACCAGGCAGCACAATGGCAGAGGAAGTTCATGATGGAAAATTCAAAATAAGGTGTGTTGGAAGGATATTACTAACACACATTGTTGAATTTTGAATTAACAGTAACCACCCAAGAAAATGACCTGTGTGTCACCTTGGAGAGCTTAATAAAAACATCTGCTTCATGTGGGAAGGCAATCAAAAGCAAATGAAATGTTACCATGAATAAAGAAAGGGGTGAGGTCCCACAGAACCTGCTCTGGCCAAGCCTGCCCAGGATGTACAATAAATTGGGACACTTTCTCACTCTGCTGTGTAATTTCAAGGATGAGTAGGCTTGTCCCCTGGAGCAGAGGAAAACGTTGAGTACCTTTGACATCATTTCCCATTCGCTGCCCCCAGCTTTCTCCAAAAGGCCTTCCTGTTGCTGTCAACTGGCTGTTCATGGACTTTTGCTCTTGGGAAAAAACTGAGTTCATAGAACAAGCCCACTGAAATGAGCTTTCATTTATTATCAAAACAGATAATAACACTGCATTCACTTCAAAAATACTACTAATAAAATAAACAAGAGGCGAGGAGAGTTATTCAATGTGGTTGTGTTGAGAATTGCTCTAAATGCCCTGGCCAATGTTCCCAATTACAAGATTTCTTTTATTTTAATTCCATAATTAATCAGCGTATGGGCTCAAAAGCTCCAAATACTATTTTGTGATGATGAAAGATTATTTACCACAGGGCGGCAGGGCTTATTAATCTCTGAAAGCCTAAATTAAAAACACCAAGAACCCACAGTACCTAATTAATAACCAGGTTTTGTCTGTGGGAGTTCTTTGCACCTCCTTAAAAACATAATCCCATAATGGCAAAACATTCCATTGCCTCTAACTTAGACTATTATTCTGCATGTAAAATCTTATTCTCTTTGCAGTAAAGGTGGGGGCTGGAAGGACTGATAGAACCAGTCCTGCTCAAACTTACAGCATAAGGCAGAAATCAAAGTTCGATTATATCTACTTGAGAATGCATTTTTACTCCACAGCAGAGTCTTCTGTACATGTCTGAAAAGAGATAAGCCAAAATAGTGCTGACTGTAGTAAAAAAAAAAGAAAGCAGCTGATCAAAATGCATGGGGGAAAAACAAACAATCCATCAAACAAAAGCCACATAACCCAAAACCTAGTATTATCTATTTACAGATCTTGTGGGAAACATAGATGTGCTGGAATGAAAACCAGAGGCCAGATTCTTTCATTTGCCAGGATTGCTTTGTGCCAGCAATATAGGTTGGGTTCAGGTATCTGGAGAGACATTTTGAAGTATTTTTTTCCTTTTAGCAAGGAAAGGCAGAGAGAAGGAAGGAGGATGGTGAGAAGAAGAGAGTTTAAGTTGTGAAAACTTGAAGAAGGGAGTAACATTGAACTGGCCTTTGATAGGAGGGAAAGAGACACTGGGAGAAATTGGTGAGGTCTGGGCACAGAAGAAGGGATTGATAAGCATCATTCCCACCAACTTGGAACTGGAGCTCTCTGAGGCTACAACTGAAGGGCTTAGGAGGAAAGCTGGGCTTAGACGTCCCCAGTGAGCTGGATGAGGAGAAAAGAGAGCTGGACAACTGTCCAGGGAATATCAGCTGGGTCTGTCAGAAGCCAGACAAGGAAAATCAGTCTGGAATAAAAAAATCCCAAGGGAAGGCAATTACACTGTTCCTGAGTGGAACCAGGAATTACCAGGCATTGCATTCTTACTTTGGTAGAAAAAATGTATTCTTTCTGTTTATGCTGGTTCACCTAGACAATGGTTAGTCATCCTGCAATCAATTACTCTGTCAGTTTATTCAGAGCAAAGCAGTACAGTGGATCTAGGTTCCAATCCTGCTGACATTTCACATGCTGCCAGAATACAGTACTTTTTTCCAGCTCATTTCTTCAAAAATTAAGAAGAAATAAAACATTACATGGCAATTATGCATTATGGTCATAATGTCAAATGTTAACATTTGTGAAAAGCCCAAACTTGGATTATTTATGAAACCTTCATTTGGCCACCAAATACTTAGTGGCAATATCATATTTAATTACATAGCTGAAGAGTTATTTATACACAAGATCCCAGAGATTTTTGAGTGTAATGGCAAAGGCAAGGGAGTCATAAGGCAGAGAACACAGTGTAAGTGCCTTAATGACCCTCAGATACTGACCTGGGGGATTCTCTTCTAGACTTACTTACTTCCCATGTAATATCAGACAGTTGACTTAAATCTGTCTCTCCCAGATGATCTGCAAGTATATTCTCAATTTTTTAGGTGCCTGATTTCTTGAAATGCCTAAAGCTCAAGCCCATATTTGACATGTTTGGGACTTGTGCTTTGAGCGCATTAAGTTATAGACAGTTCTTTACGTTTTGAAAGGATGTATTCTTAGACACGCAAGGTCTGACCCACACAATCAGTGAAAATTTGTGACCTTGATATCTTTGTGCCTATGTTTTCTACCTATAATTCTGTGTTCCCTGAGATGCTCTGAAAAACATACCACAAATATTTATGAATCATTTGTAAACAGCAGGCATGGATATTAAACAAAAAAAAAAAAAAAAGAGAGAGAGAAATGACCAATTCTGGTTTTATATCATGAATCCAATAGGTTGCAATAAGTGAAATCACTTGCTGAAGAAACTTATATATGTTCCCTGTCTGTTCATTAACTGAAGTCTGCTCACCCTGTGTTCTGAATGAGACAGAGACTCCTCTGGAGAAAATAAAAAACAATATGGTCCTTAATCTCATGATCTCAATGACTATTCAAAAGGTGACCTAAAATTCTGAAAGACCCTTAGTTTGAGTATTTTATGATTTCATCATCCTACATGATCCTTTGAGCTCTTCAATTCAGTTTTATGTGCGTGAGATAAATGCAATAACTTTTTTTTTTTAACAAGGAACAATGGACACTTGATGCTGAGTGATTAACTATCAGCCTATTATTTGCATTCTATTTTCCATCAAAATCACATCAAAACCTGTGGCAAAGAAAATTCCCAAAGATCTGCTTATCTCAGAGCCCCTTGATCCTTTTCAGCGGCTTTATGTGCAAAGGGATGAGACGGAAATTGCACTGGTTCCATTGAGCTGAGACTGAATGATAAGTTCATGTTTATGATAATATTGCAAGACCTCTCTTCCAAGTTTCACTGACTTTACTACCACACAACTGTGATGAACATTGCTTTTGAATTGGTGCTTTCTCTCCCAACTTGATTTTCCCAGAATGTCTTGTGTAAAATCCATTTTTTCACCCTGAACTCTGAGGGGGGAATACGCAGGCTGACGACACCAGAACGAGAGGGCACAGCCTCAAGCTACGCCAGGGGAGGTTTAATCTTAACGTTAGGAAGCGGTTTTTCACGGAGAGAGTAATTGCATATTGGAATGGGCTGCCCAGAGAGGTGGTGGAGTCGCCATCCCTGGAAGTGTTTAAGAGAAGACTGGACGAGGAACTTAGTGACATGGTCTAGCTGGGGGGTGTAGGGCTGGATGACCCTGGGCCCCTTCCGGCTCGGAGCGGCCTGCCAGACTGTGAGGCATCTAGGTTGGTATTACGCTCTTGGTCACTGTACGGGTATTAGATGGTGAGTTGGACTAGATGATCCTTGTGGGTCCCTTCCAGCTCATAATTTTCTGTGATTCTGTGTGATTCTGTTGGAGATCTGCATTGTCACCTTTCCTGTTCAGTTTGCACTTGAGACTGTTGGGCGAGAGGGAGCAGTGGGATCCAAGAACTGTTTCTGGGATGTTATCACAATCTTATCACTCCTCTAGCAATCAGTGCAGTGGTGCGTTGCCAAAAGTCTGGGGAAACTGCAGAGGGATGAAATCTTGCTGATTCATCCAGTGTAATAAGGATTAAATTGATGGCATGGCTGGGCATCGCAACTGAATTGTAAAACCACTAAATCCTTCACTGTTTCTTTCTCATGTATTGCAAACCTGTGGTTATGCCGGATACCAGCTGCTCCCTGATCATGTAGCAGAAGCTACCAAAAATGCCTGTGCTTGAAACATTCCCTTTGACTGTGAAATTTCCTATCAAGATCTTTGCTTTCATCCCTCAGGACTGGATTACTTCAAAGTAAACTACTTGGGGTGCAATCCAAAATTCTACAAAACAGTGTCTCAGTGGAAATACTCTGAGAAAACCCTCTTCGACTTGAAAGACAGAAGGTTATCCACAGAGTATCCTCTGTTCACGTCTCAGCTTTGGAATCACCTGCTGTCCTCCTCCACTGGCCTCCACAAGGAATACACAGCTGACTGCCACAAGGGTGGAATTTCAAGAGAGATTTGAGACGTCACATTGAGTTGTATGATAAATGCCAGAGGCAGCCCAGAGACTTTATAGTCTTCCTCTTCTGCTCTTCTGTAAGTCTAATTAATAAGACACAAATATTAAAGATATCTTTGACACAGAAGACTTCTGGCCTGTGCCACTGCATGCCAACTCTCAGGAAATGGAAGGTGCAAAACCAGCTTCAGATTTCAACCCCATGAATTAAAAAAAAACAAAACTCAAACCCCAAAAGGTGAAAGAAATCCTTTTATAGGAAAAGAACAGCATCATAGAGCTGTTTCTTTTCCTCCTGTCATTCCTTCCTTTGCATCAATAAACCCCTGCGTAGTTATGAGAATCTGTACTTGTTATTTCGTCAGTTATGAGCAATGTAGTAATTTCAAACTTGTGTTTATAAAACTGTTCCATCCTTTCAACATCTGTTTCCAATATACATGAGAACCAGGTTTATCTTTGTTGTCTGGTGCAATCTGGCAGCTTTAGTTAGGATTAAAATCTCCTTTGAATATACCCTTTAGCTGATCTGCTCTGAAATGCTGGACCAATACAAAGCAGCTCACCTGGAAATAACACATCCTAATTTTATAGCTGGGGAAGCCACATAACTTTCTGATAAAGTTCTCTCATTACTCTGATTGACCAGAATGTTTAATTACAGTCCTTTCTATCACTTTTTCTCCTGTTGTGTATTACAATGATGTAATACACAGACTCCATTTTATGATGGCTAAGCAAGCTGTCTTAGCTATATTGATCTATTTTAACCCTAAGTTCATGACTTCATGTAGAAATATTTCAAAATAGGTAATAAGTTGTAGAAAATAATATGGGGTGGATGGTTTGAGGGAAATTTAACAGGTATGATCATGTGAAATTTTATACTACTGAAAGTCAAAGATAAAAAGTGATTTTTTTTCTTCAAATTTTTCATCATATTGATAGTTGTTATTTCCAAACATGTTCAACAATTGCATTCATTTTGGCAGTAGTTTTCCCTGCCCAAGTAAAGGTTTTATGCAATATATTCATAATGATATATTCTTTCTTTCCTATTCCATCTTTTCCTATTTTTTCCCTACTAGCCACACTGTTATAGTGTGTTTGCCAGATTGGACAGGCTTATGATCAATATAGGAAAAATAAGGAGAAAGGAAAATTGTATTTGTTTCAACATGACTCGCCCCTGCCAGCACAAATATAGGCCTGAGATTGAAAAGACAGTTAATTTCATTTTTAAAAAATCAGTCAAAGACTGCCAACATCTGAATTTTGGAAAGTTGCATGAGAAGCTCCAAAAAGTAAATCAGAGACAAAAGGAATAAGAGTGAAATTTGATTTAACACACTGGAACACACTGACACGATCACTTTTGCAACCACCTGGGATAAGTTCTGACAGCTGTTCTTAGCTTTTATTGACTTTTGTTTTATTCAAGCCAAACTCCCACTAATTTCTCTCCCACGGTATATTTTGTGACTAATATTTATGTCCATTATCTTTATGTCACCTTGTATGGATCACATAGATCTTACTCATTTAGCTTCAGGAGACAATGTATTTCATCCTCAGAGACAGGCAGAGCTGTTACAGCCTAAACATGAAAAAGGATTACAAACTTCATTACACTCATTACTACTTCACTCTGCAACATTATACTTCCTTACATGCACAACTTTCTTTTATGATGGAGAACTGCTTTCATTACACCATTCTGACACATAAGTATATAACCATATGATGGCAGCAATATGCTTAAATATGTGGATTCCAATATGTAATACGTTTTACTCCTTTAAAAAAGAAAGATATGAATCCAAGCAGCATTCTGAAGAGGAGGACACAGCAGTCAAAAGCTCACATTCAAACTGAAGCTTTCACAATTTTTGACTACAAATTAAAGATTGGCCACAATTTTAATTGCTGATTATTGGAATGGGCTGCCCAGGGAGGTGGTGGAGTCGCCGTCCCTGGAGGTGTTTAAGAGAAGACTGGACGAGGAGCTTAGTGACATGGTCTAGCTGGGGGGTGTAGGGCTGGATGACCCTGGGCCCCTTCCGGCTCGGAGTGGCCTGCTAGACTGTGAGGGATCTAGGTTGGTATTACGCTCTAGGATGTGCTCTTGGTCGCTGTACGGGTATTAGATGGTGAGTTGGACTAGATGATCCTTGTGGGTCCCTTCCAACTCATAATTTTCTGTGATTCTGTGATTCTGTGATTACAATTCTAATGACTCTGGTCATTCATTCCAAGACTCTTTGAATCTCTATAACGCAGTGATAAGCATGTAACATAAAACATTGACATATGTGTGTATATATACATATATATATATATGACATTCCCTGAGATCTTCAGGGGACTTTTGCAAGTGCAGAAAGGATTAATCATTTTATTTCTTCAACCGTAGATCCATTGGATGGCATGGAATTAGCCATTCACTTATCATTCCACAGTAACCAAAGGAAGATTAGAATGAGCAATAGTATTCACCTGAGATGATCTAGAGAGAAGACACTGCAAATTTTAATTGAATTTACCTCATTGATCTAAATTTCTCAAAAATTTGATTTCCAACAGGTGATGAAAGTGAATGAATACTAAATACAGGCCAGAATATAAGAAGACATTATAAGCATTCCAGGTTTGATAAGTTGTTTACAATTATTTACCAGAGAATTCTTAAATTTTCTGAAAGGCAATATGAAAATAGTGGTATATAAAATCTGTGTGGACATACAACCATGTCTATAAGGCTTGGATAAATAATTATAACACTGACAAAGAACAATTTTTCTTTGTAATTACCTGGGGTTTCTCATATTGTGAAGCATTTAATTGACCTCTTCTCTAGATCATGCTACACAGCCTGTACACAAAAGAGGTATTTTAAGACTGAAAGTATAAAACTTAATGGAGGTCGGTTCTGGCAGGATGAGGGGACACTGGAAATACATTTCTTACCCCTCTGATAGTAATTTAAAGTAAGATCATTCCTTAAGGACAGTTCCACTGGAAATTTATTGAGCATATGTTTCTATCCAGTGAATTTGAACTCCTGTGATTTCAGGGGCAAAATGTTGCAGGGAAAGGGATTGTCATGGTTCTACCTTGCACAGGAAAATATTCTTCAGATAAATGCAGATAAGGCCAATCAAGGGAATATCAAAACAAAACTCGAGCTCCCTCTAGACTCTAGTTTAGACTAAAGGTTAGTGCACATAAGGAGCTGAGGGGTCTGTCCTCTCTGGTACCTGCTGTGTAACTCCAAATAGACCTAGAGGGGCCTTTAGTGTTTAAACAACTTTAAGGAAATTGGGTTATAAAACTTCATACCTATTGGTTCTTTGTTTATTTTAATTTTCTCTCAAGCTTTTTTGACTAATCCTTTACCAGTTTGTAGTATTATTAAACAAGGATGATTACTGAAAAATGAAACAAAATAAAACATATTTTCACAGATTTGATTTCATGATAGAAGTAATTTTTAGTCAACAGATTAGACACATTACAGTAATAGATTTTAAAAGTTTAAGAATGTTAAAACACAATTTCTCATGAAGAGGTCCAAGTAACTTCTGTAAACAGCTTTGTTTCTAAATTTCAAGTATTTGTGATAAGAGATGCTATATGGACAAGATGAAAGGTGTTTCAAATATTAGAAACATCCACTTGGTCCATATGTGTCTGGGAATTAGGAATACAAAACACAATGTTTTGGTTTTTTAAAGATGGCTTCTCGTAGATCATTTTGAGAATGCGTCTTTATTGTCTATTTTCATGGCCATTCATAAAGAAAAGAGAAAAGGAAAACTTTGTGGCTTACTAGATGCAACTAAAATCTAAAAAGATTGTGAAGACCCCACTGTGCATTGCTTGTGACAAACATGATTTTATGTATGTATTTATCAGCAACTGAACACCAGTATATACTGAATGCTAAAGATGTCTAGCCGTGGACCAACAGGTTCCACCAACTCCAAAATACTAAAATAATATTATTCTCTTGAAAATAAATTAGTAGCAACTTTCAGAGAATATAAATGATTTTCAGTGAACCTTTCAAAGTTTAAGCATTTGTACAGGTTTCACAAATTAAAGTTTAGTATCAATGTGAGTTTAGATAGAAACAGAAAAACAGTTCAGCCCTGTAATATTTCTCATTCCATTAACCTCTCCCACATATTCTTTTATATAAAAAAAGGAGTTAAGACATATTTTTAACCTCACATATTTCTTGCACTGCTTACTGATTTAATTCTGCAAGTTGCACCTCAAAAGATCAGAGGGCAAAGTCTTTCTAAATGAGCTGCACATGATAGAAAAAGTATATATGCATAAGAAAAATGTAGAAGGAAATGTGAACTTGCAGGTTCATTCCCCAGTTATGCCTAAGCCTGACCTGTCACATCCTCATGATTTTTCATGAGCCTTATCCCTCCATTTGAAAAAGAGAAGCAGCATTTCTTAACATAGAGCATGTTTAAGAGCTGGACTCGATGATCCTTGTGGGTCCCGTCCAACTCAGAATATTCTGTGATTCTGTGAAAATATGTTCTGAGAACAGATCTTGGGGATGACCAAACCATATGGTTATGAGCTTTGTAAAAAAAAAATTTTTAATCTGCATTTAAGGAATTCCCTGTTATTATCACAGTCCCATTTCATTCAGATCTCAAAGCATGAGCACTCTCTGATCAACAAGTGTTTCATCAGAGAATATCTTCCAAGAAACAACACTGAAACAGGCAGGACTGGAGAACCTGCAGAGGACCTGGGGGACCAGACTGTAGTCTAGTCTGACTGACTGCCAGTCAGTCTTGGTCTACAACCAACACTCCAAGCTTCTCCCAGTCTTCTTTGTCCATTTAGATCACAGAACTGGTAAGTGGCCCAGGAATATTGTTTGACTTTAGATCAGGTCTCAAATGT
Organism: Pitta sordida; assembly: GCA_013390025.1. Lineage (NCBI taxonomy): Eukaryota > Metazoa > Chordata > Aves > Passeriformes > Pittidae > Pitta > Pitta sordida. Next base: position 59,758 of record WEKX01001515.1, read on the forward strand.
AGGGGAAATTTTTTTCCCCTACATTGCCAGTAGCACTATGAGTGCTGAAAAAATACCTATATAATAAGGTATAGTAATTTCACCGACATGTTACCAAAGGTACATTTCCACACTTAACTAAGACTTGATGGGTTCTTCCACTATATTCAAATTTTCCTTTTGTGTCTTGACCTTTTCTCTATGGATTCTCACTTCTAATTTTCGGTCATCTGCCATATGAGATGAAATCCACCCAGAGTTCATACAGGACTCAAACAGAGTTTCTGCTGCTTCTGTTTTCATTTTATTTAGGTTTATTTTTCTAAACCACATGTTACCTTATACCTTGCCAATGTAACTCGTTTGAAAATAACGTATTAATTCAAACAATGTTTGTTTGGAGGAACTCTCTGATAGCTTTCAGCTGGCTAAACACACTTAGATAGCATCCTGTTGGCTTCCAAGACAGATGTGAAAGGCTGATTTGCTTACCAAGTGACAGCTTTGATGCAATATCCTTACAATATATGAGTACTTACAGTCCTATATTCCTAGTGATAGCTTTCTCTCAGGAGTCCTTCAAGTGCCAAAGTTCATGCAGTTCATGTTTATGTTCAATCAAAACCTCAACTAAAATATTTGCCGACAAATGTTGCATTCCCAAGCTCTACGGAAGCCCTTCAGACACATCTTCTACACAGATAACAGCGTGGGCTAAGTAGATAACTCTGTGACAAATTACCTCTACCGCTGTTTATTTTGGTAGAAAGTAGTTGCTAAAGATGTTTTCATGCATCCAAAATGAAATGTAACTTGATAATACATTCACTGAAAACATAAAGTGGGTTCAGAAAAGGGAACTGTAATTCAGATTTGTTTTAAAACATTTTGCAAACTGCCTGATTATTTTGTTTTCCAGGGGAAACAAAAAGCTAAATGTGCCATGTGCAAAACTGAACGAAATTCAATGTGCTTCGAGAATGAACTTGAAATCCTAGTAGTTATATATAATGATTCATAACCATGTTTTGATAGTGTTTTTCTCTTTTACTGCTCCCTGAAAGACTTGTAGAAGCAATCAAGGAAAGCAATCACACACGAATAATGTTAAATTCGATATGAATAACAGTATGCTTCTTTTTAGTATAATAGCATTTCCCTTCCCTTTGGAAAAAAAAAAAAAGTTTTTTTTATTTTATGAATGTTGCAGCAGCTTATTCTATTACTTACTTTAATTAAGCTCAAACTTCCTGCAGTTTACTTAGAGAATGGTTGAATAGTATAAAACACCTTTATTGTGGCACACCCATAGATACAACCATTATTACAACACTATGCTATTTGCTGCTAAATCACTGATAGTTCAGGTTGAGGAGGGCAGCATAATCAGCTGATCACTAATTAATCATAATTAATATTATCTGAGTTCCATGCTGTTGAGACAAACCACTTATAGAAAAGAACCAGCTCTATTATCATTAGCCACCTTTGCCTATCTCACAAATATCCTCCCCTGTTTCTGAGCCTTACATAGAAGAGTATCTTTTGAAAGATGTGCTTTTGCTTTTCTGTAAAGGACTCTTCAACTACCCAGACCTATAATAGTAAAAAAAAAAAAAGTAAAGAAAAAAAGAAGTTAAGTTACAGATAAGTAAAAATACAGAACACGAATAATTTGAAGAAACACCAGTTTCAGTAGAGTAAGACTACTAATCATTTCTGGAAACTGGATGTAATTTCGCACTAAAAGCCCTGCTGTTGACAGTTATCTGGGAATATTCACGGTATGACTATCATAACTTGATAATTCCCCTCTTTTCAAAGCCCTGATAAGATGCCATGACTGTCACTGCCAATCTCTCAGAACCAGACGCTGTCTACACATGATTCACGAGGGTTTTCTTCTCTCATTTCGTATTTGTTTCACAAAAGAATCCTAACTGGCAGCGTTGATGTAGTATCAACATTTATTTCAAAAGAATGTGCTTAATGAATGTGCTTTTCTTAAAAAAAGAAATAAAACTTGTAAATTTCGACTTCAGTCAAACCGCAGGATATTTATTGGAGTAACGCCAAAACCAACCCACCCTAAACAAAAATGGAATCCATGAGAATGAATCCCTTCCCAAAACTAAGAACAGGTTTGATCCTGTGTTCCTCATGCTGGATAGATTCTATCAGGACAACATAATTACTCTTATGGCTTCTTACAATACCTGCTAAAACAAAGCAGTAGATCTGAAATGCGTATATGGGCTTCAGAATGACAACCAACCCCTAAATAAAGGATGTATTCTGTAGCCTCTGTTCTGGAGCATAAACTCTCCTGGTTCCTTGGAATACATCTGCACTGTCATGTGTGCACAATCTCAAGCTTAAAATTTAGTTTCTGCAAAACCTTTATTGTCTACGTGTTAATGCGTGTTCAGACTCAACTTTAGCACCTACCACCATGTTCACTGGCAGAGAAACTCTGTGCTGGAGAAGGAACAAGAACAAAGGATTGGGATCTGATTTATGATTCAGCTCTATTGTTAAGGAAGGTAACGGGCATGGCTGAATTAATTTGTCTGGCTCTGCTCCTTCAAAACCATATCGGTTTGTGATGTCCTTCCACCATGACTCAGTACCAACATAATCTCAGTGTTCTAATAAAAGTCTGTTAAACATGAAACAGATTTCTGCTCCCTGAGGGAGACTTGCTATGATTACGTAGTTATTACATGAAATGGATTAGTAAATAACAATAAAAAAGGAAATTATAAGGGCCCAGGAGGAAAATAAAATTTCTGCAAATATTTAAAGGAACAAAATGTTCCCTTCTAACAAACCACTAACCAGCAAACAAAGCAGACCACAGAGGGAATATGATTCTGATCTGGATGCAGCAGGAGAATATAGGATTATACGTAAAATGAAGAATTTATATTTGTACATATGGAACCTCAACCTCAACCAGCTCTGCAGGGCCACACTGGCCTGTTCTATGAACAGCAGATTGAATTTAATCTACATCATGTCATTCTTGAGCACTTGCATGACAGCAGGTGAAATAGGCAGGTTAGTTCACAGCCTCCATGATGCACTCAAGGTGTGAGGCCGTAGGGCATCTGCCCCCAGTGAGAGGCAGATTTCGGAAATCCCACTGCCACAGTTGTGTATCCCATACATGCGTCAGTTGCAGACCACTACTGAAGGTCTTGTGGATCAAATCTTGCCGACTACACTGACACGATGTAGACGTTTGCAGTGGTGAGCACAGATAGAGGATCTGCCATAAGAAGTGCAGCACATATGGAATAAATGACCAGTCCAAGATCCTACTGTGAAAATTCTCTAACTGTTCAAGTCTGGGATGAGTCTAAACATCAGCTATTGGGGCAGTTTGTGCACAAGTCCAGAGGTTGTACCTTTGCAGATGTTACATATCTCTGTGAAACACAAAAACGTACATATTAGCAGGGTTAAGTACAAGATAATAGGTATCATACTACAGAAAGCAGGTATTTAAACAGCTATCTGGATAAAATTCCTATCTTAAATACATTTAGTAGTTTTCTTGACATAACTGAAAATGAATTCTGTATACATTTAGTTAGAACTGCCTTACTAAATAAAAACCATTACAAAGTAAGCCTGAGTGAATAGAAAATTAGCACAGAATAGGAAGTCGTACTTTGCTTTATAAATAGGTGTGTAAACTACATAGAAAAATGTTTGTAATATTACCAGAATTATTTTACAGGCATGCTTATTAGTGTGAATTAGGTTTATCCACACCATGTTTATGGAATGTGAAAAGTTAGGTGGTGGCAAGTCTTACAGCCTGTGGGGTCAATCTTGCCCCTAGACACACATGGATGTGTCATTTATCTGCTCCAATTCCAGCCAACACTTGCTGATTTTAGAAAGTATGTGTGCAAAACTGTGGGCAAGACTGAACAGTGACTTTTCAAATTGAAGTTTCTTCATACAAATGCAAACACATTCTGCAATCTGATTCTAATTAACAATAGAGCCATTCATTCATTCTCTAACAAATGAGCAGAAATCCCCTTCCTTTAGCAATACACAGACATTTGATAGTAACTAAGTATTTGAGGTGATTATGTGTTACAAGATCTGATTCTGTTGTATTTAAGACTCAAGTCCTGTTTCTATCTCAGCTATAGGCCACAAAACCACTGTGCTTAGGGGCATTGGAAGAAGAAATGTTCCATATACAGCTTTAAAGAAAGCAGTGGGGCCATTTTGTCACAATGAAGAAAACTTCAGGGTGTCCTGCTATTTACGTCATAACCTACATAACAGAAAAGCTGCTACTGCATGTCAGCAGTAGCAGCTCATATGGTCTTTTTTAATGGTCAGAAATCACCATAATATGAAACTTCCCAGTTATTTCATTAATCCAAATCAACAAAATCAGATTTGTGCCCCTCAAGCTACTGATGGCACTCGCTAGTGTGCAGTTGGCCTTTTTCCCCACCAGAGCCTACTGTTGGCTTATGTTCAATTTGTTGTCCACCAGGACTCCCAGGTCTTTTTCAGCACAACTGCTTCTCTGAGACTTGTTTAAAAGTAGAGGTGAGAGGTGCAAAACTACAAAGTAGTTTTCCTTTTCTTTTTTTGATGATCAGAGGGATGGAGGAAAGGCTGAGAGAATTGGGATTGTTCAGCTTGGAGAAGAGAGGCTTTGGAGTGACCTAATTGCAGCCTTGCACTACCTGAAGAGAGCCCACAGAAGAGATGGAGAGAGACTATTGACAAGGGCCTGGAGTGACAGGACAAGGGGGAGTGGCTTGACAGAGAGGTTTAGGTTGGATATTGGGAAGAAATTCTTCCCCGTGAGGATGGTAAGTCTCCTCTAAAACACCTCCAAGGATGGCAACTCCACCACCTCTCAGGTGTCCCTGTCCATGGCACGGTGTTGGAACTGGATGATCTTTAAGGTCCCTTCCAACCCAAACCATTCTGTGATTAAGGTGTTTAACAGTCAGTTTTCTCCACTGACAGCAGTAAGAAGTGGTAGCACTTTTAATGTGCTCAGCAACTTCCCAGGTTTGTCCAATGATTTTTTTGTTTAAAAGAAAAATTAGGGATGTGTTCCTGTACTAATTTCCCCAATATGATAATGTAATTTATGGATATAAAAAGTGTTTAATGCCACTTGTACTTCTTTGCTTGTCAGGCAGTTTCTTTACCAGACTTTCACATTAGCAAACATTTGATGTTTTATTTATTTTCAGTAGAAATATCTAGCCAAACTACAGTTTTATGTTTTTAATGAAATTTTTATATGAAATTTTTGCATAACAACTGGATTACTACTTTGGAGTGCTCACGTAGATAAACGAATAATAAGGATTTAGATAGTAATCACCTATTTGCTTGATGACTATTAATGCTAATAGGGTGCAAAAAAATGATCACATGGGTGCTGAGAGAAAAAATTTCTTCAAAACATTTGCTATGTTAAAGTGCATGTACACCAATGCACGCAGCCTGGGCAACAAGCAGGAAGAACTGGAGGTCATGGTATATCAGGAAAGGTATGATATAGTTGCTGTTACGGAAACATGGTGGGGGGAGGCGCATGACTGGAGTGCCCCATTAGAAGGTTACACACTCTTTAGAAGGGACAGGAGAGCACGTAGAGGTGGGGGAGTGGCCCTATATATTAAAGCAACCTTGGATACCATAGAGCTTGACATCAAGGATGAACAAGTAGAGAGTCTCTGGGTCAAGGTAAGAGGGATTCCCAACAGAGCTGAAATTCTGCTCGGAGTGTGCTACAGGCCGCCTGACCAGGAGGATGAGGTGGACCTATTGCTCTTTAAGCAACTAGAGAAAGCCTCAAGGTCGGCTGCCCTAATTCTTGCAGGAGACTTTAATCTCCCTGATATCTGCTGGGAGCTCCACACAGC
>WEKX01001515.1:67035-87438 GCA_013390025.1 Pitta sordida
TGATAACTATTAATTGAGTTGGAGTGCAAAAAAATGATCACATGGGTGCTGAGAGAAAAAATTTCTTCAAAACATTTGTTGTGTAATTGTCATGATTTTTCTATTTCAGACAGTAATAGAAGAGTTAATTATTTCAAATGTTCATTCCACATTTTTTCCTACCATAATGAAACAAAATGACATTGGTTAGATAAATTCTTGGTTAAACCAAGAATTCAATTCAACCAAGAATTCAACTAACAGTACTAAAGCCACCTTAATAAAATGAAGATTAATCTATCTAGGATTAAAAGAAAATGTATTTGTCCATTGCTACTTTTCTGCTATCTGCATTCCTAATCCGAAAGCCAATATGAACAAATCCCTAGTGAAGGTGTTTTGCAAATGGTCAATCAGCAGAAATGATTGAATGTTTCTAATTCCAGGGATATGTCATTGTCCCTAAACTTTACTGTGAAGGGATGGAAGAAAGAATGGAACAGAAATACGTGTTCGTTTTAGTATTGTAATTTCAAACTCAATCTATGACTATATCTAAACATGGATACGACATTCCTTCAGGGCTCCCACTCGGTGCAATTCCCTGACGCTATTGGATTACTTCTAAAGAATGGAATGGTCAGTTCCCTCTGACTGCTGGTGGAAGGAATGTCATTGCCTGTGTAAGAGCTGTCCAACAATAACGGGTGCAGCCACCGCTGCTGACAAAGTCCAGGCCTCAGAAAAGGATCCACACTTTCTACAAAGAGAACTAATTGAGGAATTTTTAGTTCCAGAACCTTTCTGGCCGTTTGCCTGCATCTGTCTCAAACAGAACAGATTCACGGGTGATTATAAATAACTACAGGATTGTGAAGAGTCTGGTCTGAAGATTTTAATGTGAGATAATTAGGAAATTTCTTGGAGTAATTTTTGGAGTTCCTCTGCAATACAAGCTATTTTTAAGAGGAGATATTAAGATACTCACAAGGAATGATTTGCTAATATGCTGAACAATCTGAGGCAGTACCTGGTTCCAGCAAATTTGGTCTGAGAGGATTCCAGGACTGACTAATGTATCATTGCATCTGGTTCAACTACTGGTACAAGAGTCATGCTTTGCATGGTAAGATACACAATTCCAAGCATTTGTCTTTCTTTGGGGCTCAGATGATGAGTCCCTTATTTACAGAATCCCATCTTTGAGCCTCCCAGATCAGCCCTTGACTCAGTATTTGGAGAAGTTGTTCACTCAGGTTTTCTGGAAAATTTTTTGCCAAAACTTTAGTTCTTTGATCATCTACCTGAGATTTATGAGATTACAGCAATGCTGAGATTCAGCTCTGTATTTCCATCTCTTAGAGGGAGCTGGGTCCCATGTGTTAAGCTGTTCCTGCTTAGTAAAGTTCAGGATTCACTGCATGACTCCCTAGATTATCTAATGTCAGTATCACGTCAATACTATTTACACGGCAAATTTTTATAAATTTTCTCAGTAATTTCAGCAAAATGTTAATAAACAACCAAAATTCTCATGATAAAGCTCTATCTTTCAAATATTAGTGCTCTGATTAGAGGCACTAAACGTAAGAGAAGTGGCCTGATTTAACTACTCTCATTCTTTGAGGCAGTCTCCACAAAACAATAACGAAGGGATAAATCCAGCAGTGCTGCAAAGCCTCTCCTTTTTATGCATGTATTAAAAATTAAAATAAATACAAAAAACCCCCAACAACACAGGAAAAAAGGTAGGAAGAGGATCAAAAGCTTTAAGAGAACTTTTGACCCACTGAATTTATTTCTAGTGGGTGTTAACCCACAATAAGGGTTTAGCTTTATGAATTTCAGCAACATTGCAGAGATACTGACTGTGTTACACAAAAAATTATGTTTCAGACTGATCCATAGAAGTCTTGAATCCTGAAGTTCTAAGAATGCCAATAGTGAAAGCAGAACTATTTTCAAATGGCAATACTTTTGTCCTCAGAAACTATTTGTTTTGGGTAAAGTTCAGAGTTCTTACACTACACTTGGTGTTGAGAGAATTTATGGACCTGGGTTGTCCACTCTTTCAAATCCCCACAAACTGTGTGTACAGTAGCAACCAGCCGAAGGATACAGCCCTAGTTCTTGTTGACGAGGTTTGACTGATTTTAAGTGCTGAAAGTATGCTTATAACGGCTTAAAACCTGGACATTTCCCTCACAGCTAAACCATACTCCCAGCACTTGTGAAGTTTTCCATGATTAACTGGGTGATTTCTTTGTGCAATATTGTTTACTCCAGAAGTTCTCTGAACTCAAATATTTATTTATTTTAACATTAAATAAGGGAAAGTGAAATACTGTAGGAAAGTACTACTTGAAATAAGAGCACTGTTCATAAATTTCTCTTGCAGACGTATGCAAAAACTGATTTAAAAAAAGTTGCCCTTGTGAATCAAAAATCTGCCTTAAACCTTTTAACATGATTTCACGAAGAAGTCTCCAGTGTAGCATTGCTACTTATAGGAATGCACTCCAACATACAAATCAACTAAACCTAGAAAAAGGTAGCTGAAAAACAGATCACTGACTGCAAAATCAAAAGCACTTCCATATGATTTAAAAACCAGGTGGATTGAATATTTTAATTGAAACCACCCAACCCAGAAAAACACACCAAGCCACCCAGTGCAGTGCCTATTTAGATGCACAAAAGCTGTGACAGCTAGAGATTTTCAGTAAAGGGGGTACTACTAATTCACTGCACAGACAGGACTTGAGATGGCAAGTACAGTGCAACACTTCATCAGAATGCACCTCGACAAAATTTACCCTTTCTCCCAATAAACAGACTTTATAAATGGGAAAAAAATCACTTTAGAACATGGCCTCCCTCCTTCTTCCATTGTCATCTAAAAGTAGAAATATATTATAATAGGTAAGAAAAGAAAAGTATTCTATAGCAAGTTTTTCTTTAGCAGCAGGAATTTTAAATGCCTACTTTTTAGTAAATTTTCTTGCAAGAAAATCACAATGGTTTCTACATCATGATTTTTCTAAAAGGCAAACAAGTGTAGCATGCCTTGATTGTGGGGTTTTTAGTGGGTATAAAAGGGTGGCAGAATTTTTCTAAGAAGGAGGATTGTAGTTTATAAACACGTGATTTTTGCTTTATTGCCAAGTAGGTGGGAACAGCAGTAGTGACTCCTATACAACAGAAATCAGATATTTAAGCTGATGAAACAGACTAAATCATTCTATACACAATGCCTACTTTCAATGTAGACACAGTATTTTCTTCTGCCCATTCAAACTGTTTGACTGTTTGGATCCTGCTCCTAATATTGACCACAAAAATGAGAAAGTCCGTTGGTTCTTATCATGGAAATGCTAGTTTGGTAACAAGCTGAATTTGGTCCATTCTTTCCTTCTGAGGAAACAAAAGACCATGAAGTCTTTAGATGACCTAAGCCTTGACTTTATTTGAAAAAAATAGGGGTAATCCTTCATCTAAATAAACTTACTGTCCTACGTCCCACTGCTGCTTCAATATAAGAAAAGTGAACGCTTCATTTTTTTTGTGTTATATCACCTATTTCCCTCAGTACCCTAACCAAACAAATAGGTTAATAAAGGCATTTATTAGTGGTAAATCAATCTGTATCTATGTTACAAATAATGCTCGTTCAGCAGTTTTTCTTATTTCTCTATTAAGATTTAAAAAAAGCCTCCAGTCCAATAGCACCACAACCATTGTTTCCTTTGGAAGTCCCACAAATGTAACTGGCTTTCATACCACACAAACTGCTCGACTGAAGCGGGTATTACCAACCCAATGTTGCCATGGGAGGCTGAATGAATTGAAAAAAAAAAAAAAAGATCCAGAATTGACAAGAATCTCTATAAACTCTGCTCTCTAGGAGACATAACAATAACATCCACCCCAAACTAAGAAGTTTTATGGTCTTAGATTGGTTCAGACTATTTTAGGTGCAATTATGCTGGACCTTCTGTTTTTCAGCAATCTAAGTATTATGAAAGGTCTTTTTCATATTTCATAAGGCTCCAGAGACGGACATATTTTGAAGTTGAGTTCAGCTACCAAACATAAACAATCAACCTTTTGCTAATTGCTACATTCAATCTTCAGTCAAAACACAGCTTCTTCTTCCCAACTCCTTTTAAAAGCTATAATCAGTGAATAGTTTGCAATGTGTTTCCTCGTCTTGCTTTTGTTTTACTTGCTGTATTTACGCTTATTAAGTTGTCAAACTCAAGCTTCAAGAAATGAGTCTGAATATGAGAGAGACATATGGATTTTCTCGTTTCCATTTGTTTCTTCACCCTTTAGTCTTCCAAAATAAGGTGGTTGTCAAGAACCAATTCTAATTTGGAAAAATGCCACCAGTTTATAGTGAAGATCTTTTTAAACTGAGGTATACCATGAACTGCAATGTTAGAAGGAAAATTTTCTAATTAGTAAGAAAAATTTAGGTCTCCTTCCTATACTACACTAGGAAATATCTAAGGGGCATTATCCAGGGAGATTTTCAAAAGGAACTGATGTGGGTCTCGAGACAGGTCAGCTGAAGGAAAAGTCAAAGCAGATCCACAAATAGCAGCTTAATTCAAGGGCTACACTGTGGCAGCTCAGCAGGGAAGACAATTATCAAAACAAAACCACATCAGACCCCAAGGAAACCGAAAATATAGAGATTTAGAAAATTATAGGCTTAACCTCCCTGCAAAAAAAAAAAACCCTAACCAAACAAAATAAAACCAAACAATCAGAGACAGAGGCCTGTGTTACAAAAAATGAGCAGAAGAGATGTTGAAATTGATTTTTGGACAAGTTAAACATTATCATACTTAAAAATCCATAATGTTTGGACTCTTTTCGGAACTGTTTTAATATAGTAGAGACACTTTCCTCTCATGCTGCTGATACATGAATTACTTGTCACTAAAACAGTATGGAAACATATTGAGAAACAAAATTTATGCAATAGTTTTAGTGGAAAATCAGAAGTGTTTTAATTTTTTTTCTCATTTACCACATTCTGACGCAGAAAAAGGTAAGAGAAATCTGCTAATGGCCATGATAAAATATTACAAACTCCGGGGAAAAAATAAGAATATAATAAGGAATGTACGTATTTACTTTTCCCTGATTTTCAAAATGGAGAAAATGAGCTAATTAGACAAGTCAACATTTTGAGGGGACATTTTCCTTTACATATGAAGAAAAGTGTAAAGTTAGGTACGTTATATACTAATTCTCACAACCCAAAAAGACACAGCTGTGCTTTAAAGACACAGTGAAATTGTAATTACCTAATTTAGCTCTGTAAGAGCTACTTTTTCTTGGCTTTTTGCCCAGAATACGTTTATTCCTTCTGCAACAACATTACAGCCAACTCTTAAATAGAGAAGAAACATGTTACAGAGTTGAAAACCAGAATACATTGATTATAAATGTAACACACTTTAGTATTACTGCCTTCAGTAAGAGAAACTCATATTCATCTATACAAAAAGATAATAAAAAAAAGTGAAACGTTCAGTTTATTGACAAAACAGGAGCAGGCCTTAGAGCATGTTTCAACATCATCCTGGAAAGAATCTCCTTAAATCCTGATAATCTGAATGGTCACTTCTACAGAAACCAACCAGACAACTACTGGCTAAAACTTCAAAGAATTTCTTGAATGTACAAATATTAATATAGAATATTGAAGTGGTTTTCTTAGGGAGCTTCTTCGTCCCTTTCACATCCAAGGGATAATACTACAGTAGAAGATTAACTAATTGCAGAAAACAAACCATTAATTGCTGGGTTTGACTGCTGAGGATGAATGTTTCAGAAACTTCTACCGAACTGTGAAATTTTGTAGTGTTTAGGCACAAGCTGAGGTTTTTGTTTGTGTTTTTTGTTTGTTTAGTTGGTTTGTTTTGGGTTTTTGCATGGCATAGCTCAGAAACTGCTAAATAAAGTCGTATGATATTTACAAAAACCAAAAATCATGTTCTATAGTGACCTTTGGGAACACTGCAGTCAGGTGTCATGGGACACAGAGCCTACACAACATATCTTTTCTTTTTTAATAATGTTTTGGTGAGGCACTGGCAGAGGTTGCCCAGAGAAACTGTGGATGCCCCATCCCTAGATGCGTTAAATGTCACGCTGGATATTTGCTGTCTGGCCTGTACTGATTCATTTCAATACCTCCCAGTGTAAGAGACGTGGAGCTACTGGAGAAGGTCCAGTGGAGAGACACAAGGATTATGAGGGGTCTGGAGCATCTCTCTGATGAGGAGAGACTGTGGGAGCTGGTCCTGATTACTCTGGAGAAGAGGACACTGAGAAGGGGTGTCATTAACACAATAAATAACTCAAAGCCAAGTGCCAAGAGCATGGCACCAGACTCATTGGTGGTGCCAAGAGGTAGGACAAGGAGCAATGACCATCAACTAGAACATGAGAAGCTTCACCTCAACATGAGGAAGAGCTTTGCACTGAGCGTAGTGGAGCACTGGAACAGCTGCCCAGGGAAAGGTGTGGATTCTCCCTCTCTGGAGACATCCCAGACCCACCTGTTCCTCTGCCACCTGCTGCAGATGACCCTGCCTTAGGCAGGGGGGTTTGGAACAGATAATATTCGGAGGTCCCTTCCAACCCTTAGGATTCCCTGTTTCCTAGGATGACACAGAATAGAGCACAAAGCCCAAGGCCAGGCTGGGTGAGCTACCAAAGGGAAAAGGGACAAAGGCTCCATCCAGGGTTCCTACATCGGCTCCAGCCGGGGATTCCGGTGGCGATCTCAGTGAGTTTCCGTGCCTGTCCCGGCAAGGAACAGCGAGGCGCGCGGACGAGCAGCCCCGCCCCGGAACCTGGTGAGGTTGTCGCCGATTTTAGGAGCTCCCAAAAACGCAGACACAGAGCCTGGTTTAGCAACAAGACATAGTTTATTTTGCCCACGGAACACGGTCCAGTTTTCCACAAACCACGCGCACCGAGGGGGTCAAAAGCTGCACCTTTGATACAGCAAAAGGCACATAACCCCGCCTCTCTAATACCTATTCCCCGCCTACCTAATGCATATTTATTTGGGTGATGTAATCCTACGCACTGCCTGAAACACAGGGCTCTTTCCTTCGTTAAGCAACTCCTGCTATAGAATTGTCTGACGACACCAGTTACGTTTGCAAAAGGTGAGAAAACCGAGCCCGGGGACAGATAATCCGGCTGGAAGGCACCAAGGTGACCCCAGCCCCGGGATGGGGAGGGAGCGGCGCGGATCCACATCCGGGTGAGGCGGGGAACGAGCGCCGCGAGCAGCGGGAGCCTGGCCGGGGAAAGGAGCTGCGTGTTCCCGTGTGTTGCCCTGTGTTCCCGGCTGGATCCCCGCCCCGCCAGCCCCGGGGAGCGGGGAGCGGAGCGGGGCGGGTCCGGCGGGCGGCAGAGGGATGGGCACTGCGAGCTCCCACTTCACCTGCCTTCTCCTGCCATCACCTGCCTTCTCCTGCCATCACCTGCCTTCTCCTGCCATCACCTGCATTCTCCTGTCTCCATCTGCCTTGTCTTGCCTTCTCCTGCCTCCGTCTGCGTTCTCCTGCCTCCGTCTGCCTTCTCCTGCCCGAATCCTCCTCCAAGCCCTTCCCTGTGCTACAGCTCACCTGCCTTCTGCTCCACCCACTTCCACCTGTCCGACTCCCCATCCAAGCCCTCCCTGTGCCACAGTACAAATAAGCGACTGTCCCGAGTGAAGGTGGCGCTAAAAAAGGGGGTTATAAAAGTAGCTTACAGGGGCCTTCCCTTCCCTCTCCCCTCCCTCCTTCTCTCTCTCCCCTCCCTCCTTCTCCCTGTCCCCTCCCTCCCTCCCTCCTTCCCACCCTCCATCCTTCCCGCAAGTTGTATTGTCCAGATTCTTTGTCGTGAAATATTCGAGTCCCATTTTTCAGACATGCCTGTGTACCTATTATCTTTTACCGTAAATGGAGTTAGGTATTGGAGTATCCCGAAAATCTCTCTGAATCTTCAGGCTTCTGAAACACTGTCTGTAATCCTGGTCTTTAAATATTCAATGTTTTTGAGGCTTCTGATACGTATAATAACTTTCAATGAGTCTGATACCTCAGGACCTTCTGGCGTGGGATGTTCTTGAAGACTCTCTGCAGCTTTGGTTCTTCTCAGGAGACTACAGTTCATAATCAGATTTCCTTCCCTGCTTTAGCAATTCTTTTTGCTTATCAACTGCACATTGTGAATGCATCTTTTGCGACCTCACTGCAGTATTTTAGTGGAACTTTGGGGAGTTTTTGTCAAATGTTTGAGCACCTGTTTCAGTAGACTGTTCTCAAACACAGTTTGCAGGGCAGTATTAAGTGGAGTAGTGACCTTCCTGCTGGTAGGCTGTGAAAGAAAAAAATCACAGTATTGCTCAAAAAGGTGACGTCTGGATGCTCAATTAAGAGTAGATAATCCCAGAGCCTTTTCCAAAACCTCTTAAAGAGATTCTTGTTTTGAAAGGGAGACAAATACTGGAGACTAGGAGATTAATTTATGTGCTCTGTGCCTCAACATGTCTTTGTGAATAGCTCCACCAATAAGGCTTTCTGCTGCTGGCTTGGAACATTCCCTCTATGTTGAGATGGTGTCTTACTGCAGCTCAGTTGGGGGGGAAGATGGATTATGTACACACCAGACTGCAACAATGGGCATTAAAATAGGGTCAGTCACGTTTGGATGTGTTTTTATCTGAATCATATTTTGGCCATTGTTATAATTAAGGCTTCCTTCAAGTTTAGTTCCACCTAGAATTATTGAAAACTGAGCACACTTGGTGACACATTTGCACCTGTCATGTTAATAGGTAGACTTCCACAAAGATTTGGACTGATATGTCCATACCTCACTAGAACTCTCAATGCATTTTAAGTCCTTTTGTACTAATTACAGGCTCCTTGACTGTTTTGTGCAAGTCTTTGAACTCCAGGGACTGTTAGGCCAACTCCTTCCCGTTTCTTTGGAAGTGACACAACTACAGTTTGGTGAAGAATATCTGCTGTCCAGACACTGTTGGCTGTTTCCGTGGTGTCAGGCTAACACAGATTTGGAGGTGCCAAAATACAGTTAAGCTGGAAAGTGTATTTCTGGTCCAGAGGAACAATGGAATTGCAATCTTAAGGGCAATAACTGGCCTTCTCCAAGTGTTTACAGAACTGCTGAGGCATCTCAGTGTGGTGTATATCTGAGCAGTTGGCTGGATTCCTCCTGGCTTACTGAAAGCCCAACTTCCAGAAAAGCTTGCAACACCAAATGGAAAACAAGTTTGTGGTGTGATGGAAACAAGCTTTTTGTGAATCTTTAAATGGAAAGTTCTCAACACCTCCTTGCCCCTGTTCATGCTGGTTCAGGTGGATGAAGTGGTTTGTGTCCGATATGCTCGTGTGTTTTGTAATCTGCTCTTGTCCATTTGTGCAGTTTTTGTTGCTTGGGTGCCCTAACTAATTTGATCAGAATCATGAAGGGGAAAAACAAACTTGTTAGACCAATCTTGATGCATTCTCAGCTATCTTCTGTGTTGGGCTTTTCCCCTGGCACACTTGAGGTTTCAGGCCGTGGATGAAATTTTAAGTCATGAAACTAAATCCATCTTTAAGTGCAGTGTGACAGATTATTTTAGATGTGTTGCAGGGTGACTGTCAGGCATTGTGTTTTATCATCTGTTACACTTCATTACTTTCTCACTTTGATATTTATAATCATAAGAATGCACCAGAAGTTCAAAGTGCGGGGGTTGTTTTTCTGTTTTGGCTCTCTCATACTTCTGAAAACTTAAGGCTTTTGTGGATGTGACCCTTGCTTGCTTTAGTAAAAATAAGTACTTTAAATTTGAGGATTGGATTTAGCTTCTCTGATAAGGCCTGTTGCAATCCCAGTCTTCCCGTATCCCTTTACATCCCTTAAGCAAAGGTACCTGCTGCCCAGACCCAGAAGTTCACGGAATCACAGAATCACAGAACGCTGTGAGTTGGAAAGGACCCACAAGGATCATCTAGTCCAACTCACCATCTAACACCCGTACAGAGACCGAATGCANTGTTTTTACAGATAGAACTAAGTGAATTTTGGAGGTTCTGTCTTGGCTTTTAATGAAACCATTAAAACATCAAATATGTAAATTCCATTATAGGATATGATTGGATAAGTAGAATTACCTACCCATACATTTATTTTTATGCAATCACAGAGGACTTTTTGAATTGAAAAAACTTAAGTTTTTTTACTTTATATGTGGAATTCCTAAAGAGATTTCTAGGGATGTCATTTTTATAGAACTCTTCTGCAGTTTTCCAGCAGCTGGATGTGGCATCTGTGTCTGCTCTAAGTTTATTTACATACATGAAGCAAATATTTGCTGTGATCATATTGATACAGACACTGTCTAGTAAACTTAACAATTCTTTGAATCAGCGCTGGAGGAATAGGCATAATATTTATAAAGCCATTTTGCATCCTCAGAAATATTTCTCATACCTATATAGTATCTATAAAAGAAAAGCGGGTTTTTGCTATTTGTTATTGAAGTGATAAAAATTCAGGTTTTGTGTGGCTTTCAGGGAAGAATCTGGAAATGGCTTTTAAGTTGTTGATTTCAGTCAGTATAAAATATGTCTTCTGTTATATTTGCAGAAAGTTTGAAGTTTTAGTTTTAAGAAAATCAAGTATGTCCAAACTATAGTGCTAACTGTAAAAAAAAAAAAAATCTCAAGCACTTTGTGGAGCTCTGAGGTCTTTATAATCCTCCACTTACTGAAAAAGATGCAGGGCTAAATTCTGATTTTTAGGGTTCCCACCAGCAGCTCTGGTATTAGTTTTAGAATGCAAAGTTTTAACCTGTTTGGCACTTTGCTTGACCAAAGAACTAAATTTGAGTGGTTTTGCTGATTTTTGTGAATCTCCTTATCTGATAACATATGCCATCATATGTATTTAAAACTATTTTCTTTGGAAATGAAGGATAACAGGTGTGCAAGCACAGGTTAAGGTACAAAACATCCAAACTCATATTATGTATTCCAGTAGTAATTTCAGGGCCGTAGCTTAGCATCTATTACTAGAACTGTTGATTTTAGTTCAACAAATGACTTAAAAGGGGGTTTAACGTGCTGCATTATCTCTAGAAAAGCAGTTCACGGTGGCATTACTGTCAGTGTTTGAGTATGCTGACTTGTTCTGTTCCAGTTTTTTGCACATATTGAAGGGCTGTACTCTGATCATGAAATATTGCATCCTTGGGAGCTCTTGTGTGACAGCACAGCCAGACCAAGGCTCTGGAGTCTTTTCATCTGAATTGAAGCAGAAAAGTACACAATTTGCCATGATCCCTTTCAAGTAACAATAAATATGTGTGGAAATGGAGTGAAAATTTTATACTTATTTCAGTATGAATATTATGAGCTGAAAGGCATATCCTAGGAGGAGGCACCAAGGACTTTGGGTTTATCCAGTTTGGAGAACGGGAGGCTAAGGGATACCCTTGCTCTCCACAGCTTCCTGATGTGGAAAAACAAGAGAAAATGGTCTGTTCTCCAAAATATCCAGTGGCAGTATGTGTGGGAATGTTTAGACTGAACATTTTGAAGCATTTCTTTACCAAGAGGGTGGTCAGATGCTGGGACAGGCTCCCAGAGAGGTGGTTGATGCTCTGGGCCTGTCAATGTTTCAGAGGCATTTGGACAATACCCTTAATGTGCTTTAACTTTTGGTGAGCCCTGTTCCTGTCAGGAACAGTTAATTGTTGAAAGTTCTGGAAGTTGCTCAGGGATTGCTCTCTGCCTTCATGCGCTATTCTATTCCAGGACATCAAAAATGTCGCTTTTTATTCACAGGAAAATTGCAGTTAATAGTTTCTGTGATTTTTCTGTTAATGTTTTGAAAAGCCTCTGAGACAATTTGCACCAAGGTTTTTTAGTGGTTATTTGTGTGACAGTGAGTCCTCACAGAATCACACAGAATATTCCAAGTTGGAAGGGACCCACAAGGATCACTGAGTCCAACTCCCAAATGAATGCTCATGCAGGGATTGAACCCACAACCCTGGTGCCATGAGCACCATGTTCCATCCATCTGAGCCTTCTCAGGGTCATGTCATAATTTCTTCTTTTTTTTATATAACCAACTCCCCATCCACTCATCCCATTATCTAGATCATATCAGTGAGTTCCTCATCCAGTCTTTTTTTGAACACCTCCAGGGATGGTGACTCCACCACCTCCCTGGGCAGTCCATTCCAATGAGCGGTCACTCTCTCTGTGAAAAAGCTCTTCCTAACATCCAGTCTAAACCTCCCCTGGTGTAGCTTAAGGCCATGTTCTCTTGTTCTGGTGCTGGCAGCCTGAGAGAAGAGATTCACACCCACCCAACTGCAACCTCCCCTCAGGTAGTTGTAAACAGCAATCAGGTCACCTCTGAGTCTCCTCCAGGCTGAACAACCCCAGCACTTGCAGTCGCTCCCCGTAGGGCTTGTCCTNTCAGCTCAGTTTGCAGTGAACAGCTAAGATTAAGGTACGGAACTGCTAAACCAAAACTGAAGTGCTTTGAACATTGGTTTAGAAACCCGGATTAACAATATCCTTTTTCAATAGCCTTGATGTCTATGGAAATATGTATAGATCCCTTTGATAAGTGAAAATAAATGCTAAACTCGCTTTTAAGCCACTCATCTTCTGCTTTCTCTTAGAGATCCTGTGGAAAGGTTTATTTTTTAATGTTTCAGAGCCAAAGAAGACAGTAGGCAACTTGTATGCTGTGCTTGTTCTTAATTGTATTTACTTTTGGGTTTGCTACAGTAATGCAGAGAATTCACTTGTGAAATCACTGTTTGGTAAATAGTAAGGTAATGTTGAACCATGATGACAATGTGAAAGTCTGCTTTTATTTAGAAGAATTATTTAGCTGTTAATTGGTTTCAAAGACAACAAATTGTGAGGAAAATAAGAAAGAACTATCTGTCCTTTTTACTTTTGAAGTCTTCATAGAATGCATGACACTAATGAATATATGTTAAAAATTAATTGGAAAGAGTTTGATCTGTTTGAAACCTGTCTAATACCAGGAAAATAATTTTGTTGATGACAAAGCTTGCTGTACATGCTCTTGATTCTGAACTTCTGCTGACTTGTAAATAAATAAATTTACTAAATAGTTTACTAAATAATTATGAGTTCATTCTGTTTCCTTAAGGCTTTTGAATAAGGTGAATGCAGGTCAAAGCTATTCAATATTCTGTGTATTGTTGCCAAAACTTGGTCTTGTAGCTCTTTACACTTGAATTTTTCCTCATTAAATACTTTGCCAGAACACACTGCTAGAATGGAATTGCCTTACTTTGCATTTGGTTTAGTATCCATTTGTATTAAATACCTATGTTTTCACTTAAATATCTCTTACTTATTGCAGAACACAGGAGAGTGATGTTGGGGATTTTTTAAAATTTCTGAGGAAAAGAGACCTACAATCATCTTCTTTGCACTAGGCTTGCTTTTCTCAAAGCTTTAACAACACTTCACTATGTTACTGTTCCCGAGCTTAGTGTGTGTGTATAGAGAGAAATAAACTGGAAATCCTGTCTCCGAGGACTGGAATTTTGTGTAGCTTTAGATGGAAACCAAAATATTTTAGCATACATTTGCCAGTTAAGCTTTTAAAAGGACTTTCCATGGGGGTGCAGCTTCTGAAATAGTATAATAATGAGCTTCCAGAGAGGTTTCCATGTCTTATAGGTGCCACAGGAGACTTGCTTTTAGGTTATAGGCTGCCAGAATCAAAAATCAGTATCTGATCAACAGGAGATTGAAGAAAAGCTGTACTTAGTTTGAAATCATAGAATCATTAGGGTTGGAAAAAACCTCTAAGATCATAGGGTCGAGCTGTTAACCCATGTTTACCACTAAATCAGGTCCCCAAATGCCCCATCTACACATCTTTTAAATACTTCCAAGGTTGGTGACTCAACCACTTCACATGGAAGCCTTTTCCAGTGCTTGACAGGTCTTGTGTTGAAGAATTTCTTTCCCTAATATCCAATCTAAACCTCCCCCAGCACAGCTTGAAGCTATTACCTCTTGTCCTGTCACTTGATACCAGGGAGAAGAGACCAACCCTCGCCCTGCTGTCAGGGAGTTGTAGAGAGAGAAGGTCACCCTTGCGCCTTCTTTTCTCCAGGCTACACTTTCCCAGTTCCCTGGGATGAATACCCTGAGGACCACTGGTCTTGCTCTCAAAGACTGAGGTACCTCAGCCCTTTCCTCATCCTTTGTCGCTTTATTTCCTCCTGCATCTGATCCAGGATGGAGGTTCAACCTTCCCTTTGTTACTCATGTATTTATAAAGTCATTTTTGTATTGTTTTTCATGTCAGATTAAGTTCTAATTGGCTTTGGGCCTCTTAAATTTCTCTCTGCAGAACCTTATGACATCCTTGTCAGCCTCCTGAGTGGCCTGTCCCTTCTTCCAAAGTTGATAAATTCTGCTTTTCTTCCTTCAGTCCCAGTTAAGGCTCCTTGTTCAGCCAGGCTGGTTTTCTTCCCCAGCAGCTCATCTCTTGGCGCATGGCGATAGCCTGTTCCTGCACGTTTAGGGTTTTGTTCATGAGGAATGTCCAGCCTTCCTGGTCTCCTTTTCCCTTCAGGGCTGCCTCCCAAGGGACTTAGTCAACCAGGCTCCTAAAAAGGCCAAAGCCTGCCCTCAGGAAGTCTAAGGTGGCCGTTCTGCTGGCCTTACTTCTCCAAGAATTGAGAGTTCTTGTCATTTTTTGATCGCTGTGCCTCCAACCGTCTCATCTCCCACCAGTCTGTCCCTCTTCATGAACAGCAGGTCCAGTGAGCTATCTTCCCCAGTCGGCTCTTTCACCAGCTGTGTCAGGAAGTTCTTTTTCCCCATGCTCCAGGAATCTCCTGGACTCCTGCCTCTCTCCTACGTTGTTTCCAGCATTAACATCCTGATAAGTTGAAGTCCCTCTATTAGGTTTGAGTTACAGAACCACACAATAAATGAAAAAGTGAGGGAAGAGTGAATGATGACCAGCAGTTTCATGATAATAAAATGTCATTTTCTGTCTTAAGTTGTGCAGTCAGCACTGTTTGTCCTGAGGAAAATAGTAATTTGTTTATAGGAGTAATCTAACATTCTACACATTATGAGTGAAGGAAGATAGTTGTGGGTTTTTTGTGTTAATTTTATTTTTAAAATCATGTATTTTAGAGGGTGAATAGATCAGCTGAAGTTGTCCATTCACATGGATCTTTTTCTTAAAGTCTCTACAGAAGATCACAGTTATCACCTGAAGCTTTTCATTTCTAAATGTGTCTTTTGAATTATGTACTATTGAATGTAAGTGTAGGGTATTAATGGTGAATGTTCCAATATTCAAGTTTTTCCTTGCTGACTCAAGCAAAAGTTGTTTCTGTTGGAAATTTTGCTGACTGAAGACTATGTAATTGTGCAGTAATTAATGCAGTTAAAAGATATCACTCTACAGGTAGTTTACCCTGTGGAATCCAAATGTTCTGCTGGTTTTCTCAGCATTGCCAGAAGAGATACTTTTGCATAGTAATTCCTGGATAAATTTCAGTGGTTTCAAAAGCCATTAAACTCTGTGAATATATAAGGTCCTTGTTACTTTAAATAATTCCATGAATTCTGGAGTATATTAGATCCAATTTCACTATGTGCATATGTAAGTAAGTAAATGTCCGCTCCACTTTGTTACTATTTTGTTCTCGTACATGTATTCTACATTCATGGCAGGTTTAGACTTTAGGATGAATGTCTGCTAGGCATGCATTTATTTCCAGTTGACCAAAGCTCTTGGAGGCTATACAAAACTGTGATTTAAAACAAATTAAATGGTGGAAGGCACAATTGGTTTCTGTTAGACTGGGAAGACATGGGGCATTTTGAATCAGCCACACTCTGTGTTTGGCATACCTTCCTGAACTTTGTACATCCAAATTATTCTGCATCTTAATTGTGAGGCACTGTATGTTTTATGGATATTATTACTCATCTCTAAACCACTTTGCTATTATGGCTGTGCAGTTATTGTAGGAGGCAGCTGCAATTGGAAGGTGATCAATGTCTGCTTAATGACATAGCAGGGTGTCATTTTTTCCCCCCTATTTCTGGAAGAATCTGGTTGCTAAGCCTTGTTACATGATGGTATTGTATCTGATAATAGAACTGAGGAGGAGTTGTGCACAGCTTAGAAAAAAAATGGTTTCTTCTAGAGCATGCCTGGCATGTTCCCTGCCTGGCTTTGGAGGCCAGCTGGGGAAGGAAGCAAAGCTGAAGGGATTATAGTGTGGGTGGAGGATCTGGTTGGTGTTTTGTTATCTGGTTTTTTGGAGGTGGGAGGAGTTTAACTTATTCAATGAAAAAGAATTTTTGCTTAATTGTTAACCAATGTGTAATATTCCTGATATCACTGCCCTCCTCACGTACCTGGTATTTAAATTACACATGTTGTTCACAAGCTTTAGGACTGGAGTTCTAGAAATGCATAGGAGGTATAAAGCATCTACCTGGAGAAAGAAATTATTTTAAAGCATTGTGTTCTCATCAAAAGAACAGAATTTAAGTGTCAAGCTGTAATCCAATTCTTATTCTGGTCTGATCTGGGATCTCTGCTCTCTGCTTCCTCCGTGTATTGCCAAGGCATAGATGGCAATCAGCCTTTTCTGTGAGAAGTAAATACTTATTTTTTGTTGGTGCTTGATCACAACAGAGAACATGCAATTATGATAATACCCATTTTGGTCAAAGGTCATGGGATGAAAGCCTTGTGCGGCTTGCTTATGAGTAGACTAAAACTGAAGAAATAAGAAAGAGAGATAACGTACATGGACATTTGTCATGGGGAGAGCCCTTTTGTTCTATTTTAAAACTTTTCTCCTTGTTACTGGAACAGACAATAGGTTTCTCTTCTTATCTCCCCTTCCCTCCCCTGAAAGGAATGTGGCCAGAGGAGGGGCTTTGTCCTTTCTACTGGACAAACAATGGAGGATTCTATTTTCTTATCTTCCCTTCCCAGCAAGGCATGTGACTAGGGGAGGGGCCTGAGGGCCAGGACAGGCTGAGTGACAGCCAATGGCATGTGAAGACATGCCCACAAAGCATGTGACATGGGAGGGGCCCAAAGCCCTATAACTACAGCTGCTGGGCTCACAGAGGGAGGTTTGTGGATCTTCTGGACTGAGGAAGCCTTACTTTCACCTCTGATCCCTACCGCCACCAGGACCACGTGGACCTTTGACTCCTCATCTCAGCACAGATTTTCCCCTGCTGACTACTGTATCTCCCCTGCAGCCCCTCAGATATATCAGGAAAGGATCACTGGCTGTTACTCCACTGGTTTGCCTACCCTGAACCCTCTTCCCCAGCCCCTGGAATCCCGGACGTACCCTAGTTTCCCTTGAACTAGGCACACCCCTTGTGCTTGTTTGTTTTTTCCCAGCTGTCTACAGCTGTCATTGTTCCATTTTGAGTTTTTTTGGGATACTGTTATTGTTGTTGTTCAACATATATATATATTTGTTATATTAATTTGTTTTTATTTCTCCCAGTAAAGTTCTTCTTTCTCTCCATGTATATATTACTCAAGTATTTCTAAATTCAATTCATACTTCATTGACCCAGGACAACATTGTGGTTGCAGTGTTTTCTGTTGAAAAGCACATTTGCATTTTCATTTTACTTGTTTATGAGTTGGGAGTTGGACAGTATGTGAAACTTTTCCAAACTGCTTTGTAAGAGTCACATGAAAATGAATTTCAAATCACATCTCGAGTTGGTTCTCAGTGAATTGAACCATTTCTTTTGGAGAGTATGAAAAAAATCAAAATAATCTGCTTAATATGTGAATGAAAAAATCATCAAGTATTCTTTTAAAGTATTTTTAATATTAGTAAAGGGAGGAAAGGTGCAGAAATGTGGATTTCTCTGCATTCTTCTTTCTGCCTGGGATGGAGTAATGCCTGGTCTTTTCTGCTTCCAACAGTGTATCCAGAGCTTGCAAAACAAAGGATTAAAAAGGTTTTTTTAAAAATGACCGCTCATGTTTTATTCAGTTTTTTAGATTAAGCTTTCACAGAATCTGAATTTCTAGTAGGTGATTGGGGGGAAACAAGTATTATTGTGGTTATTTCAGGTGTTCCTTTTCATGACTAGCAACTGAGTCATACAAAATCACTGAGGCTTGTAAATCTTGCTCAGTTTCATCTCATGTCCAAGAAATGGCTAAATATATTTTTTCTTGCCTCAAATGAATACCACGTACCTATGAGTAGTACTGTACTGGAGGAAGCTGGGGGGAGGAAATCTAATAATTGGAAAAGTGAATCTTCCTGTCCATTAGGAAACATAAAGTAAAAATAAAGGAATGCTCTGTATTTTTACTTAGTTATTAAAGTACTTAATTACTTAAATTAAATTACTGTCACATCCTGTTTTGCATAATAGAGGTGCCCTGTGCTACTGTGTGTTTTTGTTTACTTTTTGTTCTTGTTTTGGTGTTTGGTTTGGTTTTTGTTTGTGTGGGGATTTTTTGGTTGTTTTGCTTCTTTGGTTTTGTTTTCCAAGTATCCATGGTCAGCTTTTCTAACATAAGTTTAGAATAATACACTGTAAACTGACGTTTTGCAGTTTTTGCAAACTGTGTCTATGACAGAATCACAGAATACTATGAGTTGGAAGGGACCCACAAGAATCATGTAGTCCAACTCACCATCTAACGCCCGTACAGAGATCGAACGCACACCCTGGAGTAGTGAACATAANCTTCCCTAGTCCAACTGACCACACTGTTCCTGATGCAGGCCAGGATGCCATTGGCCTTCTTAGCCACCTGGGCACACTGCTGGCTCATATTGAGTTTCCTATCAATCAGTACACCTAGGTCTCTCTCCACTTCACTAGTCTCGAGCCACTCCTCCCCCAGCCGATAGTGGTGCATGGGGTTGTTATGTCCAAAGTGAAGAACCCGGCACTTAGTCTTGTTAAACCTCATATTATACACAAGTTAAAGAAAAAATATCTTTATCATAATATTTGACTATCAGGTCTACTGAACATCCTTTATATTTAGAACTTTACTATTTGACTTTATTTTTAATTAAGGGAAATAGCCTCATTTTAACAAGATGATCCACTGAATTTTTAAGCTTTTCAAACCTTGGTGTTATCCTGTGTTTTGTTTAGTTGAGTTTGTTTTATTTTTCTTTCCTATAAAGAATATATTCCTTCTCAATATGAAAGGCCTTGAGCACTCATTTAATAACATTAATGACACTTATTAGTACAAGTTACTACACATCCATATGAGCATGAGTTCAAAGACTTACGGTTTTGTTTGACATGGTTTATATTAAATTGTGTTGCTATGATGCTCTTGCTGTTACTAAGATCATGTCAAACCTACTTTCACATACCTGTTCTGTGACAAGTTCCCTTGAGGCAGAACTTAGTAGCTCTTCTCTCTTGGAAACCTTCTGCCTTGTACAGACACCTCTTTTTAAGTCCTATTAAAACACATTACAGTGATGTGCAGTTAAAATGAATTGATTGCTTTTCGTGCCACTGGATATTAACAGAAAAAATGGAGAAGCAGAAGGATTTTAGTTGTTAATCTGAGTTCCTGTGCTGCTTGGAGTTGATACCCAGCTCTTCTCCTGAGAGGAAAGCACTAAATAGCAAAGCGCTGCATTTATCAATGCCAAGAAGAAGACAAAGACTAAGACAAAGACTAAGACTCCTGAAAGTGGCTCAAGGAGATATTACTTCATTATGAGACACTAGACTATTCTTTTGAAAATAAACGAATTGTTATTTGTAGATGTCCCAGCATATTCACTGTCAAGTCAGGCCTTTTAATGGTTCTTAAAGAGGGTTTTAAATGATTTAACAAAGTATTTTATTGCTTTCAAATAAGAAGCATCCCCATGCAGTTTTTCTTTCTTGTCAAGATTTTTTTTTCTTATTACTGAAATTTCACCTTGATCTTCTTCAAGAAACATTTCTGTTGAATACAGAGATTTATGAAGACTTTTTTTCTTTGAACTCCTGAAGAAAACATTTCATAGATTCACGGAATCCCAGAATGGTTTGGGTTGGAAAGGTCTGTAAGATCATCTCCTTCTAACCATGGGCGGGGACACCTTCCACTATCCCAGGTTACTCAGAGCACCATCCAACCTGGCCTTGGACGCTTCCAGGGATGGGGCTGCCACAGCTTCTCTGGGCAACCTGTGCCAGTGCTCACTGCCATCACAGGGAAGAATTTTTTTCCTAAAATCCAGCCTAAACCTGCTCTCTGTCAGTGTGACGCCATTCCTCCTTGTTGTGTCACCACGTCTCTGTCCTGGTTTGGGTTTTTTTTTTT
>WEKX01001517.1:0-71806 GCA_013390025.1 Pitta sordida
TGGAGGGGGTATAACTGTATATATATAGCACAGGGATTCAGGGAAACCATCCAGAAAAATACTCTTTGTTAAGTAGAATCCCCCTAAGTGAAATTAGTGATTTGTAAGATATTTTGTTCTGATTCTTTAAAACAGATAGCTGGTGACAGCTGTTTATAAACTCACACACTACAATCATGCTGTGCTGAATTTCAAGAACCTTACCGATCATTTGAAAGAAATTATAGTGAGTGCTGCCTCTAACACCCACTCTATAAATTGTATCAATTTCATGCATGCAGGAATGATGAAATTAAGAAAATTGACCTTCAGGGGGATGTTAATTCAAACACAATCTTAAAAGTTTCTTGAATATGCAGTTTTATAGCTTTAGCAGTCTAATGGTTTCCTGGAAGTTTCTGTCTCAATAAAGAGTGTCCAATATTGTCTAGGTAGGTATTGATTGAGCATTAAAGCTCAACTAACTAACCACATAACTCAAAGTTCTCCTAAGGAACACTATAAGAATATAGTTATTTACTAAACTGCATTATTTAAGTGGAATATCTAGCAAAAAACTAAGACATCATTATTTGATTCAGAGTATACATTCACTCTTTTAAAGCTTCTGAAACTTTTTTTAACTTTAAATTGGTCTAACAGGCAGTAAGTGTGTGTATCAGAAATCAGAATCTACTCAGAGTGTGCCTGACCCCTTCAAATTCACTATTGACTATTGTGTGTGCCCAGTGCGCAGAACCAACTGACTTCATTCAGCAGAGTACTGCAAAGGAAGCAATAATACTATGATTGAATTACAAAAGTCTAACTGAGAAGCAGTGACTGATTGTTGTTTATTATTTCTGGTTTGCAACGAAGAATATTACTCCACAGAGTATATTGAGATAAGCAATACCTTTTTGGAGATTTTGCAATGTAATACCATATTTGCAAAAGATATAGCAAAATCACGTGTTCTACCTGGCCTCCAACATCCCACCCAGCTCCCCTCCACCCTCCACCTCAAAAGTGAAACAAAAAAAATGGTTTAGAGGACACAAAATTTGAACAAAAAACCAAATTAAAAACCAAAGAAGTAATTGCCATCAAGAATTAGCTAAGAGGAGTAAGAGACACTGTGATTCTGGAGAGCAAGGAGCTTGTTTCTTCCCCTAAAAGACAATGCAAATTAAAAAATGTCAGGAATGGGAGAAGAGATTGCAGGTCTTTGGTTTTTCTTCACTTAAAATAGTGATTCTGTAAAGAATTATCTTAGGAATTGCTGTGTTTCAGTGTAGTTCTGCATAAACACAGTAGATTCACACATAGCAGTTGTTTTAGAATTCGGGGATTATGCTTCTACTCAGAAAAAAACTCAAATCCATCTTTACATAGATAAGGTTAGTGAATTTTATGAAGAAAGGAAAGAGAAGTTTAGACAAATCATTTGTCTTTTGCTTTCTCTGAAGAGTAACAGAAATGAACGGGAAGCTTTGATCTCTTGTAAGGATCTGAGTATTGTAAACCACTAGAGCATAGCTCAAGAATGTCAGCAAAATCCAGAAAATGAATTCCATTGTGTATTCTTCATCACAGAATCAAACTCTAACTAGGTACAGCAGCAGGATACGTGTGTCTTATCACTCCTATTAGTACAGCATGTAAAGAGTCTCTGTCATTAGGGATCTGAGCCGCAATTAGATGTTAATCGGAACAGAACCAGCTAGTCATACAGATCATGCATTTTATACTTTCAGTTATTCACTATATTTTTCATTACAGTTTTTCTATGGAATGTTTTGCTGTGATTTTCATACAGTTCCCCTGTGACTGCAAGGGTTGTTATCCCTTGAAACAGGTGGAGGAAAGGCACAAATCAATCATTTAGTTAGATCAGTCTGACCCAGAGAAAAAATTTAGAACTCAGATTGTAGAAAAGCAGAAGCTACGNACTGTACTTGTGTTTTCCACAAATACTTTCAGAATAGGGACCTTGCATTGAGATAGAAGTCTTCTTGACAGACATTTTAATGCATAGTGGCTCACAAATATATAATCATATAACACACAATCAAATTCACCTCGCAAATGTGCAGGGTCGTAATGCAGAGGTCGCAATAGAGCAGGGTTTTTTCTGGCAGAGAAAATACTTCTGCTAAAAAAATATGCGTGATTGGCAGGGGAAGAAACATATTTTCTGACATTCTAGCAGACATGTACTTCACCTAAGACATGTTTTTAAACACTAAAATATTCTATCAACCATTGAATAATTAAAGAATAATGGATTTAGAAGTACATACCTGAAAGACTCCATTAACCTGTTTTTTTTTCAGGCATGCTGTGCCTTAATGTTTTTCAGCTTGGTAAGTCAACACAAAGCATAATGAACATTTATTCTATTGTTTAGCAATACATTTAAAAATAAGACCACATTTCATATGTTCTATGTACATACAAGGCCAAGGAAATTCCCACAGAACAGAACAAATGTTGCTGTTTGTGATTTGCTAAAGGGAGTTTATTGCTAAAATTCTGTCAGTAAACTGCAGTGAGAAATCCAGTTTTCCTCTGTGTATAAGTTGACCTTCTGGCTGTTTCTGAAACAGCTCTGACTTCATTGACTCATCCCTGGGCAGGTAGAGAACATAATCTTACCATTCCTGAAGTAATGTTTTGCTTTCTGAAATGGCATAAACATCTCAATATCTCTGAATTATTTTTACTAAAAAGATATTGTCAGAGATTCTATACAGTTTCTCATACAATACTCTCCTAACCACTATTTTTTCCTTTGATTTTTCTCGGAATACTTTTCAGAAAGCTAATACATTTCTGACAAACATGATCTTTGCATTTTTTATTGCCCTAAGGGGAAGGTACTTCCCTTGGATAGAGTTATGAGTGAAGTTTGTGTATGCAGAAACCTACTCCCTTAATTTCTTTTTCTCGGACTAAAAATATGACTTAGTACATATTTAACTTAATCCCTTGGGAAAAAAAATCCACATTTAAAACCAAAAATTCTAATAAAGGAAAAGCCAAATCTATCTTTTCTCTTCACTTGCACTCTACTAAGATGAATATTTGAGTAGCTTAATGACTATTCCTCATTGTTTGATTTTCTTTTCGAATAACTGTGAACATGCATTTCACTTAAAAAGGCAATCAACTCACCCAACTTCATCTGCCCAGACTGTATGTAGGAAGTGCAAAACAGACACTCCTCCCTCCACATATAATAGTAAGAAAATACTATCTTTGTGGTTTGCACAAGTATCTCTAGCTCCCCAGGCAATCTTCCCTCTGCCTAAATGTAATGCAGAAGGTTAACACAACTGTGAAAGCTCTTCCATGCAAAACTCAAATACAAATTAGATCACTTCTCACACTGTCTTATTTCATCTTTCCCTTAAGACTTCTTTCTGACACCTTTCATTACATGTTTCTCCTTTTTTCTTTGTAGCGTTTTCCCTGATTTCTGCAACTCTTCCTTCAGGTATTTACCTAGTCTGCATCTCTGCACATAATGCAATTCTTTTGGTTTCTGACTTATTGTGCTGGGTTTGCTGTGGCCATTTTTTTCTGGCAGTGGTAGGAGGGCTATGGAGGAGGTTTTTCTTCAAGAACTTGCTGGAAGCCTCCCTCATAGCTGGCACAGGTAATGCCAGACAGCTTCTGAGTGGGCCCGCTGCCGGCCAAGGCCAGGACAATCAGGAGAGATAGAGGAACCTCTGTGATAATATATTTAATAAGGGAAAAAAAAAAAAAAAGTAACAGCAAGAAGAAGATGGCTGCCAGAGAAGAGCAGTGAAAAGTTGTAACAGCAATGCAGACACCAAGGCCAGGGCCGGAGGGGGAGGAGGTGTTCCAGGTGTTTCCCTGCAGCTCGTGGTGAGCACCATGGTGAAGCAGGCTGTCCCCCTGCAGCCCATGGAATGGAGAGAACACAGGGACGCAGAAGATTCACCTGTGGCCTGTGGAAAGAGGAGCCCACACTGGAGCAGGAGGATGTTGAAGGGAGACCACAGCCCGTTGGGGCCCACATTGGAGCAGAGTCCCAGGAGAGACGTGTGGCCCATGGAGAGAAGTCCATGCTGGAGGCAGAACTGTACCTGGTAGGATCTGCGTGCTTTTGGATGGGACCACACTGAAGCAGTGCAGCCAGTGCTCAAAGAACTGCACCTTGTGGAGTGACCCCAGGGCAGCAGAGTATGGAAGAGCTGTTGCCCCTGGGATGAAAGACTTTCTCCTGTGGCAGGGGTGGTGTGTAGGGGCCAGCCAAAACGAGCCAAGTGCTTAGGTGGTCTGTAGGGGCCATCCAAGCTCTCAGGCGGTGTGTAGAGGCCATCCAAGCATGCGGGTGGCGTGTAGGGGCCAGACTCCGGGGGGGGGGTCTCCCCATGCAGAGAGGGCTCAGAAAGGCTTCCCTTTGCTCCTCTGTGCTGTGCGAGCCCGTGGGGAGGAGCTGAAAACGCTCCCCAGCGCATCTAATTGTCTGGGGGTGGAGGGATGGGTGTGTCCTCTATGCATATTAGTGCCCTGTGTGTGTTTGCGAATTTGACACTTTGCAACACCTTGACAAGACCCTTTCCTCATGAAGGGTGAGGGATTACTGTACTACATAGAGGCAAAGGAGTGAAGGGAGCAACTCTCTTCCATTTCTATAATAGGGGCTGCAGGCTCAAACAGAGCAAAGTCAGTATCTAATCAAGGTCTGGGTAATCTCAGCAACTGAAAATGTGTGAAGGTATTTGGAGCTGAAAGTAGCTGCACTTAGAGTGAAAAGAGCTTTGTTATCTGCTGCTACTGTAAATTCAGCGATAAAGGATTGCAATTTATGATTAGATGGAAATTAAATTTTAAGAATCATGGGATCTATTCCATGTAAAATGCAATCCAAAGTATTTGGGGACATTTTTACCATAACTTTTTCAAAATATTTCTCCTTTCCTAGTTACCATAACTAATATTAGTTACATATGAATATCAAATGTAACTCCATTTCAAGTATTTTTTTCTTAAGACAGTATTCCAAATTCCATAACTCCTATAAATGGTTTTGTTAGAGGCAGTTGTTTCAAATACCAACATGCCAAACCATATCGGTACTGCAGAGAAGAGAAGAGAAAAAGGAGTAGGAGAAGAGAATTTATAAGTTCCAAATATAGGTTAGATATCCCCTCTTCATTCTTCCATTCTATGCCATTCATCTAAATATGTCTCTTCTTTTTAATTCAATCCTCTGTATCCTCCCCTTAATTATTTTTATATGAATTGAAAATAAAAGTACTTGGGATTACATGTCTATCCAAATTCAGACAGAGTTTAAACTACTTTGTTCACATTTTATGAGCCAGATTTTACTGCAATTTTAGACTGCTTAAATGCTACTGAGGGGTTTAATAGCACTATAGTGAGCAATTGAAAATTATTTGTCAGAGGTACAAATAGTGACAGGTTTTATAGCTATATCACCTATGTCTCTCCATTGTCAGTCTGTTAGGTGTGTTGGGGAAGGATGGTGTGTATTACAGCAAGAAAAGAATCTTCCCAGATGTGGCTTTTCTAGGGATATCACATGAGCATTGCAACTTAGAGCAGCACAGATATTGATCTAGGTGAGTGAATCTGTCACATTTATCCTTAAGGTGACTTATAACAGAATCCTGTAGAAGTCCCTTGTTTCTCTGAGTTAACAGAGTATCAGTACAGGAGCTAAAGAGGAACTTCTCAGAAAACTTGTGATATCTTGTCTATAGGGACAGTATAAAGTAGAAGGGGTAAGCCTAAAAAGGAGTGAAGGTTTGCCTGCGAGAAAGTGAAACTAGGAAAACCCAGTGATTTATATTTCTTTTTTTTTAATTGTCCTATATGTTGCTATAATGAGAGTCAGTCCATCACAGATCCATGACATTGAAAGGAACTAAAAATTCTTCATCTGGACTTCTTTTCAGTAAACCTTTGGCTTTCACATCATTGCCTTACATCTGCGATTTCCAAATCATTATTCTATTGCCAGGCTATTGTACACATTTCAGGATACCAGCCAAATTGTAATAATGGCATCATTAAGAGAGAGATATTGCAATGGTAAGTGCTGTATTACTTTGCTCATTTTGGCAATCAGTGATGTCAGTAATATCCTGTTCCTTAGGAGGCCTAATTAAATTCTTTCATTGAAATAATCAACATTCATGTTTCCAACCACTTTGCAACTACAGTAATTCTTTGTCTGCCAGCTGTGAGAATTTCCTATCCTACCCTCTCACATCACCAAACCAAAGGGAAAAAGGTCATTTCACATTTATATAATGTAGTCATGGTTGAGGTAAGTAACAGCTATATTTTGCTTGTAATACTAAAGCTTAAGCCACATATTAAGACAATTTAAGTCAAACAATTTATCAAAAGCAGTCTTAACAGTGTTTTGAGAAACCACTATCCTTTAATTAGCAAATGAAGCAGCTAATCTACTCATTGATGCAAGAAGAATATGATCAGTCTTCATTTAGATCTAAATCAACCAAAACTAAAACATAGTATATTTTAATTGTATCAAAAGTCATTCGCAGAAGGTTTACATGTGAGCAAGACTCTGTATCATGAATTCTAAAATATGAAACTGGCCATAAACCATGCCAGAAAAAGAGATTAAAAACAAAGACACAGACTATCTGCAAAATAAACTTCAGAGGAATGTTCTGTTTTGCATTTTTGACCCTCTTCCTACCAGTGTTACACTGCATAATAGCTTGAATCTAGAGCTAATAATTATTTCTTCCACAATGCAGAGCCTGATGTCTGAGCTTTAGGCTGATTCCACTGCCAAGGAGAACCATTAGCTCACAATAGAAACACAGAGAAATGTTCTGGCTAAGCAAAAAGCAAGCTGCCAAAAAACTACTATGTAGGAAATGTGAAACAGGAACATGAGCACCCTCATCTGCCTGAGATCCACAGCTTAGAATTCTCTTCTGAAATGAAAGGATCTATTTAAAAGATCCTTTTAAAGAAAGACTGATGCTTTTCTTTGTACACAGCTTTTATATGGGAGATGATAGAAGCCTCTTTCTTGAAAGCCCCACATGTGAAAGGTTAGAAACCCCACCTCCTCCATTTCACAGGAAGGCAAGTGAAGGTACCTTACATCCCATCCACTAATGCTTTAGTACTGTGCATAAAAGAATGAAGGATTCTACATGAAGTAAAAACCCAGAATAATACAAAATTTTAAATTGTAGGGGACCTCTCGAGGTAGTGTAGTGCAACCACCTGTTCAAAGTAATATGATCAAACTTCCCTGTTATTCAGAGCTTAGAAAATGTCCAACGCCAGAGATTTCACACCTTGTTGCACTGCTTGGTGAGCACACTTTTCTTTCTCGAAGTCCAGTTTTGTTGTAGTGTTTCTAGTACTTTCATCATGGACCTCTGAGAAGGGACTAATTTTATCTTCTCTATAACTCTCCATTAGGTACTGGAAGGCTGCAAGTAGATTTTCCCTTTACCAAGCTTAACAAATGCATTTCCCGATATCTATCTTCAGTGCAGTTGACCCAATTATTAACCACTGAAATTGATTGGGATGGACTTTGATTACTGCACCTCTTGGTCTAGCCAGATCTCCACTTACCTAATACAATTCAGTCCATATCTCAATTTGTCTAAGAGGAGATCATGGGAAATTATGACAAAAGTCTTCATAGAATTAAGTTCAATTGTATCTTCTGCATTCTCCATATCTACTGAGTTAGTTATTTGATCACAGAAGGGACTGAGAAGGCAGACAGAAGAAAGTG
The DNA here is from genome assembly GCA_013390025.1 of Pitta sordida. Lineage (NCBI taxonomy): Eukaryota > Metazoa > Chordata > Aves > Passeriformes > Pittidae > Pitta > Pitta sordida. The sequence continues at coordinate 7,781 of WEKX01001517.1, forward strand.
TGACCTTGCAATGTTGGTTAGTTCTCTCAGCACACATGCAGGTAGCTGACATGGTCTCAGACCTGCATATGTCCAACGTATCTTAGTCAATAATTTGACCCTCGCTTACCATGTGAGACACCTGTCTTCCTGAACATGAGACTTTCCCACTAGGTACTGAAATAGGTGCTGAGTACCTCAAATATTTCCACTCTTTTCATCATGAACTCTTCAGCCCAATGACACAGTCGAAACTCACATTTACTTCAATCTCACTGTTCTCAATGTACCTGTAGAATGTACCTGTTACCTACCCCAGCTGAGCTTTGGCCTCTTAATGATATGCCAGCATGCCTCAGTGATACTTCCATATTTTTCCTGTATTCATTTCTCAGTTTGACTTCCACAAAGGGGATCATGACTCCCCAGCTTAGTCAACATCCTTACAAATAAGGTGCTCCTAACACATGAGGGATCTGGCTAAATCTCTTCAGGACTGTGCAGGCCTTGGCTGCATGTCTGAACTCAGAACTTGTGAGATTTTCTGACCTCCTGATTTGAGTATAGAAGACATGTTTTTCTTTTGTTCAGAAACAAATGGTTGGTGGTCTTCCTAAGGAGAGTGATGAAGTTTGTTGCTAAGTATGCTCCAATGAACTCAGATGAACTGAGGGTCTCTGAGGTACCAAATGGCAGAACACACACTTGATTTACTCAAGAGACTATAATAAAAAATAAATAAAGAAATATTTCACTTCAAGAAGAAACAAATTATATCCTAGAGAGATTATATAAATTAGATCAGAAAGACTTAAGTTAAGAACTAGCAGTGGTCTGAGCCAAATGTGATCTCCAGGTTTTATGTCTCAGTGACAGATGGCTGATATATGGCACAATAACTGGAGAAGGGAGGAAAAGACTTTAGAATACTGATGAGCTCCCTCTAAGCTGGTGTCTGGACATTCACAAATTGGAGACAGAAATACATGTTAGGCTTTTATACTGAACGAGAGATACATGAGTTTAAAGAGAGAAAAGTTATTTCCAGTTGAGCACGATACTGAAAGATACCAGCCTTACTAAGCATGAATGCTGTTGTATATCCATGATACTCCATATCTCTATTCATATTAGCCTATTCAACCCCTGCTCAGAACTGACAGGTATAGAGGGACTGTGATGATAGGCAGGTGCCCATGCAGAGGGGTTTGTGTCAGACAAAGGATATTTCTGTGACTTTGGGGGGAGCAGTGAAAGACAGCAGCATTAGTTCAGGGCTTTAAGCCAAATCATGAGCAAAGGACTCAGTATATGGAGATGGGACTGACCAAGGATCAGAAAGGTAAGGGTAAGCAACAAAAGTGGTTGTCCTTGAACTCACTTTTTTCCTGAAAGGCCTTACAATATCACTATGTTTTCAAGAGGTATCAGTATGCCTTTTTGATAACAGATGGATGAAAGAGTCAAGTAACCTTTTCTTTGACTGGCACAGATAGAATAATGAAAATGGAAACGATTTGGAAAAAAGACAAAGGACAGAAGAGCCAAACATACAGTCTCATTGGAACAGGTAAGCTCAGAAGTAAAAGACAGAAAATTTGACTGAAAGAAATAAAAGATGAATTTAGAACTCCACCAGTCTCAGTTACTATTAAAGGAAATCAAGGCTTTACTCTCTTAATTGAGAAGCAGAAATAGAAAGGGCATTCAAAGCATAATTAAGGAATACATATTTGAAAAGCAGGAAAAACTAATACAGGTCTATCTATAGCCAAGATATGAAGTTAATGTTCAGAGGTACAAACAACATTTTTTATCTTTCCGCGCATCAAGTACAGGACAGCTTTAGTGTGAGAAGAAGGGGGAGCACAAAGTAAAAAATTTGGTGTTAAACCAAAGTTAGTTTTCTTTTTGTTAGTTTCAGTAGTGGTCTGAGAATAAAAATAAATACCAGTGAAAATATTCACTAGATATTAGCAAGACAGAAGGCAGGAGGCTATCAAACTATCAAATATTATTTAGTTCAAGTATAGAGCCCTTATCGATGGAAAGTTAGTTAATCAGCACAAGGGAAAAAAATTTCTTTTGGATCATATTCAAACTAGGGGTGAAAAACTGTTGCTCAAATTGAGCAAATCAGCTGTGAAGGCATGGAAAGGTTGTTTTAGCAGCAGTAAGAACAAAAGAGAATTTGTATTTCTTAATTGAATTTTTCCCCATAATTTCACTGCATAATTATCTAATAGGGAATATTGGCTTCCTTTCTATTGCATTGTGCCTATGTAAGTCCTTTTGTGTTTGCTTTCTGTCTGAGTCTATGCATCCTTTTGACATGCACAGTTTTTATTAGAAATAAAATAAGGTACAAAGTGAAAACATAATTTCTTTTTAGCAATGCCCTGGAGAAGAGAGAGCCCCTTAATATGCTTAGAAACAGCTACATTTCTTACGGATCAGATTGCTCTGCATAACTGCAGAGTATCCATTTCCCACCAGAGATGCTGAAATTTGGTGATGACTTGTAATAAATTTCTCTCACAGTGTAGGTGTTGGTGTTGTTCACTGTCACAGAGACAGAGTAATAACGACGGTTATTTTTCCTTTGAGCAACAAAATAACATTTTTACATTTGGTGACTGCTTGTGATTTATTATACAGGTTATATGCACCTTTTAGTTTAATTTCATGCAATTCAAGTGACTGACTTTTTAAAACTATGCATTGCTTCCTTCAAAACCTTTAAGCAAATAAAAGTACAAGACATTTAGACAGACCAACTAGGAATTATTTGTGATCTCTTAGAATGAAACCAAGTCTTTTTGCATTTGCTCTAGTAGTATTAAATTTAACAATACAATTCACTGTTTTCTGGCCTGAAAGTCATAACTGGTGTCTTTGGCTTTCTATGTAGTGCCTATACAGAGACTTTCAGGTGAATTCAAAACTAGAGAATCATGGATCATCCTTACATTCAGCATGGAAATACTTAAAATTTGCCAAAGAACAATTTTCATATTTTATACAATTCAATATTGCATAATTTTATATAAATTCCATGTAGCTAGAGTATCCAACCTAAAAATGAGACTTCAACACATTTCCTTCTTACTTTGAAGAGCTTGAGTATATGAGTTCCATTTAGAAAAGTATCTTAACCATCAGTTCATACATTATTTTAGATATATGGGGAAAGGAGAAATTCACAGGTCTACTAGGAGTAGTCAAAACTGTTCCATGAATACACCATAAAGAATATTTTTTTAAATAATTTTTTAAAAATATTTTTCCCTTTGAGTCACAATGAGCTAATAATTTCATTCTTGTTTTATGTAGGAATATTTATCAATTGAAAGGCATTATATAAGCACCTAATTGAGGAATGCGATATTTGTAATTGGAGCAGACTGTGCTGGATTTGCTGACAACATGATAAATCGATGTGCCAAAGCCGAGAAACTTGGAATCAAACTGCTGGCATATAGAACAAGTAACAGAAAATTTAAATTTGGTTTTCACATTTTACGGTACCTAAAATTACTACTCCACTAGAAAACGTTCATGAAACAAGTAAAATCATTCAAAATTTTGCATATATAAGGAAAAGCTATGTAGCATTCAACTACATAATATTAGCAAGTCTAAATCCTGCAGATTGTATGCTTTAAAATAGGCTAGAAAATTGAAAGATGGAAACAACTTCTTCAAATTTAGAAAGAGGATTCTGCACTAGGAAACATTTTTTTCCTCTTTTCTGGGAAATTGTATGTGCATGCACATTTTGAGTGAAACACAGTCTAGCAATGCAGCTGCAAAGAAAATCTTAATGCCTACATGTCATCTTTTCAGCAGCTGATAGCGAAATTTCTACAAAATCTGCTTGGAGCCACTGAGTTCAACACACAAGCTCTCTGTGAAAGGTTACACGATGCTAGAGACTACATCTGAAGTGGTACGTCTGAAGATTTCCTCTCTGGCCAAACCTGTTCTAGCATAATTGAAGATGTGATTTCAACTCCACAAGACAGGAGATGTGATAAGTTTGTCCTCTGTAATTCAATGCACAGTTCACTGGTATTTTTAAAGTAATTTTCATCTCATCAACACATGTCAAGACTCCACAAAGTGCAACCTCATGGACGGACTAACTAAAATCCCTTTTTACCAATATGAAAAAACACTGGTAAAACTTCAGTGTGATACACACTAATAGGGCTGGGCAGCTGGAGCAAAAAAAGCCACTGTTTTGCTCTTAAATTGCATAGCCAATTGTGACAATCTGTATGTGTAAAAAGGCGGCTGTGGAGAAGGTCACATTATAAACCAGAACAGCATTGCCTAAATAGTATAACAAAGATTTCCAGATTGTACCATCTGAACCTTATTTTCACAATTCCTTGAAAATGCTTTCACTGTTATAGTTTTCATTCCACAGGCTGTGTCAAGTATTAAACAGTTTAATCCACCTACTCTTTGGTATTGCACAGTTTTCATAGCTGGAGTGTTTAATTAGGCTTTGATTTGCACTTTCTAATTAGTAGCAAAAGCATCATCTAAGTAACAAGCTGTAGTACAGTGCGACGAAATTTAAGGAGGCAAGAGGCATAATAATTTAAATTACTCATACATATTGTTGGATCCTAAAAATATAACCACTTAGGAAAAAGATGTGAACATATTCTAGGCAAATCACCAAAAATATATGATTATAATACAACTTAAGCTTTAAAAATGAAGCTTAAAAATTCTTGTTTAAAAATTCAGACTTGGGAATTATTTCGAAAATTTGTAGTACTAAAAACTGAGAAAACAAGAATAATTTTTTAAGTGTTTTGTTCTCTCTCATAAAAGATATAGCAGATGCAAAAGGAGTGACAGGATGAGAAAATAAATTATTACGATATATATTGAAAATTCCTGGTATTAGCTAAACAGATCTTGAAATATTAAGTATGTGCACATTGTTAGCCTAAGAATTTCTTCAACTTCATCTCAAAAGATCAAGACATCCTGGATCTGACTTGAGATCAGCTCCAACTCTGAGGAATGGGAATAAGGATCTTGCCTTGTTCTGGTTTAGTGTGTTTCACTTGTGTTCAGTCTGGAAAGGAATCAAATCCTGATTTATCAAGTTTTTTATTCCTAATAAAATATTTTTGTTAGTACAACTTATTCCAAAAATCTTGTTCAATTCCTCCTTGAACTGCTAAGTCTATTCATTCAAGGAGTCAACACTGCCGATGTAATGGTTCCTCTTGTCTTGTGTCATAAAAGATAAAAGAGACAGTCTGAATTACTAAACTATTCAACTGAGTTCACTGTTATTTGCAGCTTTTCTAAAGTAAACGTAGTCATGTTTTAAACTGCCCTCTGGTTAAAATGTTTCTCCCTGTACCACTTCTTGTCACCTCTATCTGACTTCTCCGTAGTCCTTCAGTATCTTTTCTGAGAATTACAGTATTGGTGAGATCAGATTGTTGATTTATTGGGAGAGCAGCATTATAATGCATTCTTTACTACTCCCCATCCTATTCTTTATTACTACTAGAACATCCTGTTTTTATTTTGTATAACTGCTGCTCATTAAACAAACTCTTCATCCAGCTACACTCTAAAACAGACAGACCCATTTCCTGAGTTATAACAGGTGATTTGGAACCCTGTGTGAGTACTCAAAAGTTTATACAACAAAATGTCCAGAGACATTTCAAGATATACAGTCGGGTCTCCTATATCGCGCACCCACAGTCTTAATTCGGACCCGCACGGCCTGACTTTAGTGTTGAATGGCAGCTGTGCTGCCCCCACTGCCCGTGCCCGCCCCGCTGCCACCCCCGCCGCTATCACCCATGCTCCTGCCGTTGCTTGTGCTGCCCCTCGGGCTGCACCCTGAGCCACCACCGCCACCCATTCTGATGCCCGGCTTGGGGCCGGGGCCTCCACTGCTGCGGCGGCAGGTCATGCATGCACAGTTGCGAAATGGGTCCCCTACTTCGCTAAAAAATCATGCCGCTAAGATCTGAAGCCGCAATATGGGGGGCGTGAAGTGCAAGAGGGCCAGCTGTATATAAAGGTATATCCCCTCCAGAACTACAGAAAATAAATACTGCTTTCAGATCTCCAACAGGCCATAAATATCAAGCCAAATATGTCACCCAGGCAACAATGCAAAGCATAAAGAAAATATAAAACATGGATTTACTGGAACTAAAATGTTCTGACCTATCCATTGGGAGAAAAAAACTATATGAACTTTTCCTTTCATAGAATTTAGTTCATCCAGTGATAAAGCCACATCAGGCAAAAAAACCAAAAACCAAACATCAGTTGTATTTTAGCTGTTTATGAGTAGGAGAAGGCAAAACTAGAACTTGATACACCACAGGCATCAAAGTGTCATCTCATCTCTGTCTGTGTTAGCTACGGAGTTGGATTCCATAGTAGTGTTAGGTATATCTGATATTCTGACATGGGATCTAGATTTATGTTTACTACTCTGGGGTGTGCGTTCGGTCTCTGTATGGGAGTTAGATGGTGAGTTGGACTAGGTGATCCTTGTGGGTCCCTTCCAACTCATAGTATTCTGTGATTCTGTGATTCTGTGATGCTTGGCTCTGTGATCTGAGGACTTTCTAGAGTTTTGAGTCTCCAACTCCGAAGTGATGTAGAAAATCCTGGAGAGATCACAAATTTGCCAGAACTGCCAGTGTTCAAGAATTAATGGACCAGAGAGAGGAAGAACTGAGGGCAATCTGACTAAATGCAGGTGGAAAGTAGACAGGTACTTCCAAAAATCTGAAAGCAAGCTGTTCTTGTTGTAACCAGACAGTGCAACAAGGAACATTGGTTGCAAATGATAACTTGGAAAGTTCAGATTGATCACAAGGTAAGGACGAAGACCTGGGAAATAGTTCCTGGACACCTTGTGAAATACCTCTTCCTGGAAGCATGGAAGACTGCTAGACAAGGCTGATCTAGTGAGAGATGTTCCTACACGTAGGAGGGGTGTTGGGCTACGTATCTTTAAAGGTCCCTTCCAACTCAAACTGTTCTGTGATTCCACATATCTTTTTAATTCATTCAGGCAAAAGTCTTAAATTTACTCTTTCTTGTCCTTACTCATTTAGAAACAGTTCTTTCTTACAGAGTCTGAATTAAAGCTGATGATCTTTGTAATTCAACAAATGAGATTGAAATTCCTTTCCACCGTCCTCTATAGTACTGCACAATTTCTACAGTCATAACTCCTGAAAGCTGAAATTATCCCAGCTGTCTCAGACAACAACAATGGCATTCACACAGTAAAAGAAGAGCGTGGACGCAGTTTGCAGCCAGAGCTCATCTCTGTCTGGGCAAGTATAACTATATTCTTACCGGTACCTAACACAACTAGGTTAAAATAGTCAGGATTTGCCTACAGTACAGTAATCTAGAAATAATTTTTTTCAGTAAGTTTGAAATAGAAGAACTAACTGTTAAATGAGGTAAAACAACAGCAAAACTTGGTTCCCCCTTCAGGCATGAATACAGCTGTCCAGGGAGCATCATTCTCAAAATGTTCTACAGCTAGAATTATTCACATTTGGATTCTGATATAAGCGGCTCGATTACAGTCACCAAAGTTTGCATTTGAAACCAAATTATCTTGATACCTCTTAGAGCTAAGCTGATCTCCGAAATATTTGCAAACAGAAAGATTGGTCCATTTGCTCCCAAAGGACATCACTTTCATCAGGGGAAGAAGCACATGACATGAATGTCGCAGTGTTCTCATGTAGTTTTCTGTCTGAATGCAGCCAGGAGGCTGGTATCAATCTGTGCTGCACTGAGAGGAGCTTAGGCAAAACACAGGTTTTCTCACTTTGTGACCCATTTCTAGCATATTTTTTTTTAACTTTATCTACTCTCAGTAGTTCCAGTGAGGACATTTGTGAGTCCACAGTGACTGGAGGAAGATCTTACAAAAATGAGTGGTGTCCTGCCATAGTAGTGTACCTGAAAGCAGTAATATTAACATGCAGATCAGTCAGACTATCAAGTGATGAGCTTCAACTGTAGGCTTTGCGGTTACTCAGCAACCGAATTATTGAGAATTCTCTGCCCGAGTAATGTTCCAATGCCCTATAACATCATTGTATGAAGGTTTAGTTCTCCCTTTGCTGTCTCAGGCAAGATGCTTCAAAAGGAAAAGTAAACAAAATATTATGTAACCAGGTAACCATGTAATACTGTACTGCCATTGGTAACAGACTGTATGCTTCATGTAGAATTATGAGGCTGCAAGACTGACATTAGTCAGACTTGCTCTGTCTGAACTTTTCTTGACATATCTCCAGCTTTGTTTTATGTACTTAGTTTAGCTGGGACAACAATTTCTTGTATTTACTATGAGTCTATGGTTAATTTGTTTTAATTTTTTAATCTTTTTATAGTGCAACCTTATATCCTTTAATAGAGAAAACAATAGCAAGCACTTATCCTATCGAAAACGGGATATTTACAACTTTAACATGATAACATAGTGCGAAGAAAAACAGGCCTGGTACAGCAACAGTCCCTGAGCAATGAAGACAGGATTCAGGGAAGAGGGCCTCAAGCACAGGATGCTGAAAGAAAGGGCACAGGCTGACACTGGAGATCCCTTGACTACAAACAATTTACCCACAGGCAGTTAAAGACATGTAGACCTAGAGCTGGACATAATTTAACTTAGGGACTAACAAAGAGACAGTGTCTAACCTAGAGAAAGTACCATATATAGTAAATTTAAGTGTAATGGGGAATTGCAGACCAATGAAGACAGATTAGAAATATAAAAGTATATTAACAAATTGTAAAAATCACTCCTAATCAGTCCTAAAATGAGCAACACAAAATCATCTACGCAAATATATATTCCTCATGGCAAAATACTTAAGATGCTACAGTTCATTATAACAGTCCAGTAATGACACCAGCATGAAACCATAAAGCTCAGCAGCCAGAGCAAGCAGTAGAGACATGAGTCTAACACAAGCATATAGGGTAGGAACTAGGAATTGTGTGAATAACAACTTTATCTCTGTTATTAGTATTTGTTTATTTTTCTTTTAGAACTAGACTAATGCAGGTTCTTGATTTAGACTGTTAAATTTTCAATCATACTAACAATAAATTCTCGACTATATATGTAGGGGATGTTTCTACCGTGCCTGTAAGTAAGATTTTGGGTGTAGCAATGAACAGAGAAGAACATTTCTGTATGTCCCAAGAATGAAAAAAGGCATCTTCCTAGAGTAGTAGTATTCTCTAATTTCCAACAATAGTTGAATATACACAGATCGCCTCAGACAGCTAATTTAATATCAAACACAGGTAATATGAATACTTTTAATTCAGATTATCTGTGATAGCAGCACGTAAAAGTAGAAGACAGAAGGTAGCTCAGAAAGTCCCGTTTACGTTTTGATAGAACAGAACAACCGAGAAGGATTCAGTGATACCAAAGTACAGTTATACCTCCTCCATCGCGAGGAAAGGGACAAGCCAAAGACATTGCGAAACATTAAACTTGCAAAGAAGTGCAGGTCGTTAATATGCATGCAGGCCATGCCCATTGCTCCACCCCCCAGAACTCTGCAGGGCTTCGGGCACTTTTCTGCTTCTCCCCTCGNGGAGGATTCACTGTATATTCAACATAAATAATTGCCATTAAAATAATTGTATTTTACACACAATTAATCTGGAATATTGACACGACAGACTGTAGGAGCCAATCACTTAATAGGATTCTGAGAAAGTGTTGGATATCTATNAGCCCCCTCAAGAATCTGTTGGCTTTTCCGGGCTGCTGTGGCCGTGCTCCAACAGCCAAAATCCTGCGCCGTGGCTCCCTCACTCCAACCCTGATGCGCGTGCCCACGGTGTCCCNTCTATTTAAAGCAATGAGTACATCTCAGGAAGGATAAAACGGACTGTAAAATAAGAAATTCTATTCTTTCTGCCAAATACCAGATTATTATGTGCAACAAAATGGCATAAAACCACTGACTACCATCACTAGGTGATCTGTTACAGACATAACAACTCACATGTTACATGACACAGAGCAATTTATAGTGGAGATTAAGGAGAATCTCTAAGGAGTTAATATTACTCTACTATTACTTGTTTGCTTGCCTGTTCCTCACTGGCAGCTGTCCAAGCCACTACTCCAAATTACAGAGAAAACTCATCTGATCAGTAGACCACTGAATAGACATCTGAACAACATCCTGAAGAGCTAGAAAAAAATCCTTTGATTTTGGTTGTTAAAACAATTGTTGATCAGTGACACGCAGTGCATATATGCCTGCACTACAAAATCTCCATCAAAGAAGAGTCAGTCCTCTCCTCAAATGTGAGTTACCACATAACTTATTGTCCTTTTCCTAAGGAACTACTGCCTTGGGAAAAATAATAACTTAGCACATAATCACTGACAGAAAAAAACAAACATTTAAAGAAGGCAATGAAGAGAGATTTATGAAATCTTTACCTCAGCCATACGTAATAAAGACTACATTTTCTGTAATTTTATATAATAACTTGGTGAGTGTAGCATTGCCTTATTAAGAAAATAAAACACTTCATGTAATTATTACTACATAGCTACCTAGATGTCCTGAATATTTTTAGGGTTTACTCCAAGATAACAAGAAGGATCACACAAAGGTAAGTAGGCTTTCTGACACCAATTAGAAGGATCAGTAAGTATGTAAGCAAAGCACAGAAGATAAAAATAAGACTTTTATATAAATCAGCTAATGTGTAAAGTTCAGGTTTTCAGAAACACTGAAAAAAATTATCCATATTCTATAATTAAACTAGATGTACTATATCTAAATTAAGGTAAAAAGTAAAGTTTGATATCTGTGCTTATTTATTTAATAGTGTTTTCTGGTAAAATATTGGATATTAACCTAGCAGAAAATACCCTTTAACACAGCAAGAAAATACTTTCTTTTTCTTAATATTTCTCTGGGCCAAATATGCCCCAACTTCTCAGGAGTCAGCTATCTGTTTTTCCAGATATAAATTTTCCACCCATGGTGCTTCAAAGTTAGGAATTTGAATCCAGAGATAATCCAATGCTGTTTCTGGGGGAAAAAAAGGAATAAAGACATCAAGTTTCCGAAGATGGATCTGATAGAATTTGAGAAAGAGAAAGCGTACTTCCACTGACTGTTATTCAATTGCATTGCAAGAATAATTAAAAGACCACACAAAGAGCTTTAGAAAAACATGGCATGTTATCGTAACGCTCTTTCAAATACTGGTGAACTTTTTTGCCTTTAAGTTGCTAACTCCTCTTTGCTCTCAAGCAAGCAACTGTCAAGCAAAGTTTTCTGTAACGTCTCAGTCTAATTTCATCACAGCTCAAAGGCAGGCACTTAACCAAGAACTTGGTAACCTAAAATGTTATTTGTGTACTGAGGAGAGCACAGGAAACTTTTCTGAACTTAGACAGTTCAGATAGATAGATAGATAGAACCTTAGGAATCTAAAGTTTCAGGATTTTGCGGTGCATCAGCAGGAGAAAATAATGGTGCTTCAACAGGTAAGACTAAGCTTGCTTCGCTGTCATTTTGCAAGGGTTTACCTTTAGCCTCAGTGCTTGGTCAAGCACTTGGGCAGCAAGGTGGAGATGACATTACTAGCATTCTCTTTGCAGGTCATGTTAGTCCTCTCTCAGCCACCACAGCTGTTTCCTCTACTGCCTTCCTGCATTTTCTACTGCTCAATAAAATTTATATGTAAGAGAACAAGGCATATAATCAGTGTTGAGTATTAGGATAAACTAGTTGAGTACCCTAATAACATTAATAATCACACAATCCTGATTTACAGTCATCATCTTCTATTTACTCATAATTTGAAATATGCAGAGAGGTACTGAATTCATCCCCAGCTGTTGAGAAAACTGGCAATAAAGTCAAATAAGGTTCTCTACACCGAAAAGAAGGCAGAATCTGCCACTTAGCTTTCCAAGCTTCATTTCTAAAACTCTGCCTTCCCTCCGCAAGGAGCAATTTGAGTAAGTGGTTTCTCTGCAGGCAGTCTTCAATGGCCTTGTCAGGAAGCAAAAGCAAAACAAACAAATGAAACAAACAATACAATGAGTAATAATGGATAATAAACAGGGAAGTGCAGCAATCTAATCTTATTAAATTTTCTATTTTTATATATTTGGGAAAAAATCCAGAAGTGACATGAATCAGTTAAGACTGAAATTGGTCCTAATTCTTGCTGACAAAATATCTCTCAGTGAATCAGAGAGTCAACTGGGGCACGAGGGGAGTATGTCTAGTTGAATATTCACCTCCCAGTAATAGAGAGTGGCTTTTTTTTTTTTTATATATAAATGGTTTTTTTACATGCAAATTCTAAAACACTGTTAAAAAAATTCTCTATATGGACATTGCAATGCATTTTTTAGAAAGCTAGATTATTGTTTGAATGTCCCTATTCACTGGAATACCTTACAAATACAATCTGTCTGTAGTCAAGGAGAAAATACATGATGTTGAACCATTACCAAAGCAGCAGTGGCATTGTTTTTTCAATGCACACACATTTTATTGAGAAAAGCAGCAGAGCTAAGGTGTTCCCCCTACTCTACCCAATCTGCATTTCTATCAGTTTCCTGTAGTGGGATCAGCTTTTTGTAATATAACAGATTTAGGGTACTGAGGCTTTGTTCATAGGATTATCTAAAACAGTGTAACATTCCCAACATTTGCCCTAACTAATAAGATGGAGAGTTTTATGTCTCCTGTTTCTATAATTGTGACCAATTAATTTACTTCAACACACAGATGGAGAAATACCACAGAGAGGCAAGTGGTGTGCACAGCCACCAGCTTATTGGATGCGCCTGTCAGCATTTGGGATCAGATTCCTGTCAATGCAGTTCTGCCTATACACTACTACTGCTTTGCCTCCCTCTTCCAATCTCATTCTTGTCATGTACTGGGACAATGTTTGCTATAGGAGGGTTTTATTATTATTTTGATTATTTACTTTATAATGCTCTTTCCTATCTCCTTAATACAAACAAAACACGCAAACAATAAGGATATTATATCTTTTGCCATTGTAACTCTCATAACTGTTGCCAATTTTTCTTTGGTGAAGGATTGGTAATCACTAAGCAAGTCTGGCCCCACTAATGAATAAAATGTTTCACTTTTTCTTCTTGAATGGGATCTATCATGGAAAAACAAAATAGAGCTGGTTCTAGGTACTGCAGAAAGAAGAATAAAGATTCTTTTGTATCTTTTGATTTCTGCTTTGTTATGAATCTTTCCCAGTTCATGTGGCTAGTAGGTGTGTTTGGTGCTCTGAACAATAACCACAGTCCTCTCAAAAACTGGACAACCTTTAAACCTCCTGCCATGACACTGGGATACTTTTGACTTTGGAAGAAAATAACCTATAATTAGAAGATCTATGCTTTTGCAAATTCAGCTATATTTAATGATGACAAGTTAGAAGAAGAAGAATAGGGGCAAACCATGAGGATTTCTTCCTGTAGGAACAACAAATATGAGAGCCTCTCCTGTAGAAATCTATCTGTCTAAAAGTATCCTCTTACTTAACACTGTCTCCCCGGGTTCGATTCCCGCGAGGGAGACAGTGTTAAGAGTTGGACTCGATGATCCTTGTGGGTCCCTTCCAACTCAGAATATTCTGTGATTCTGTTTAGTTCAACTTTACCTTATGTTGCCATGACAGTTCCCATAAAATGATCATATTCTCAGACTACTGTAACAGTATTGAGAACATTTCCACTGGTCAAAAAATTTTGAGATGTTAATATCTCTGTAATGGCTTTTGACAAAAATATGTTGTCAGCAGAATGCAGACAATTCCTAATGAAACTAATTCTTCAAGAAGGAGGAAAAATCTGGGCCCAGATTTCTCATATTCTTGATGGGAGCTTTTAAGGGATTGGGAGTTCTTTTTTTCATTAATTCGTCCCTGGTAACAAGTTAGAGGTCTATCCTTCTGTATATTTCCATAGTCAGAATCAGTCTCATTGAATTATTAGTGAATTCTTGTGCTGAATTGACTCGGGAATGGAAGAATTCTTTTTAACTATCTCTTTAAATGCTTCCAACAATTATGCATAATTTTTCTTACTGACTGTTGTGTGGATGTTCTTTTACTCTCTCATAGTTACAATCAGGGAAAAGAAATACTGGCAACTACTAATGAGACCACTCTGACAGGTTTTACTCTTTAGCGATTTTTTCTAATCTCAAACTACAAATTGCCTAGCCAGGTCAGCTATTGAATATCATGCATTCACTCAGTGACTTCTAATTGGTTTTCTAAGTATCATTTAAAACAGTCGTAATAATTTCACTGAATTCTTATTAGTGATACGACAGTCATTCTTAAAATTAACCTGATATGTGGGAGGGAAACAGATGGGTCAAATTACTTTCCCATAACTTTTCTGTTTCAAAGGCTTGTTTCACATGTCAGCCAGCAAAGAATCATGAACCCAAAGGTTTCTAATCACAGCTTTATTGTTCCTCAAGGAACTAAATCACTTCAGTCAGTACTTCCTCTCATGAACATAATGACTTCAATTGACTTTTCCCAAATTTCTAATCTGATATAGGATTCTCCTGTTATCTTAATTTCAGTAATTATACATGTGTGCTTCTCATAAGACTTTTGTATATATAATTAGTAGTGATCTAAAGGGTAAGAGGTATAAATTTACCATTAAGGCAAGATTTTCAGACCAATTTAAAGTCATATGTAGATAGGACAATGGCTAATATTTTCAAATTTAAAAAGGACAGATTTAGAGTTGACATGAAGAAGAAATTGAATTTTCCATGAAACAACGGCACAGGTTGCCCAGAGAAGCTGTGGATGCCCCACCCCTGAAAGTGTTGAAGGCCAGGATGGATAGGGCTTTGAGCAACCTGGTCTAGCGAGGGATCTCCCTGCCCATGGCACACGTTTGGAACTAGAAGATCTTTAAGGTCCTATCCAACCCAGACTATTCTTCAGTTCTATGGTACATATCCATATTCAGGCATTTACATAAAATGGGCTTAACTTTTTATACTGTTTAGCATCCATGACTCCTACTTATGTTAGAAAGATGTTTTAAAAAATCATGCTACTTTTACCGAGACAGCATACCTCATGTTTATTCAAATCCTGTACTTAACAGAGATACAGTCAGGTCTCCTATATCGTGCACCCGCAGTCTTAATCAGGGTCTGCAAAGCCCTACTTCCGTGTTGAATGGCAGCCACGCCGCTGCTGCAACCCATTCTGCTGCTGCCGCGGCAGCAGGTCGCAAATGCACAGTTGCGAAATGGGTCTCCTACATCGCTAAAAAATCATGCCATTAAGATCTGAAACCGCAATATGGGGGGCACGAAATGCAAGAGGGCTGACTGTATGGGATTTGTTATAGTTCAACCAACAAACATTAAAATAATACTACACTTGTTAGAGACTGTTATAGTAATGAAAGGACTCCATTGACAGAAGATCAAAGAAAGCCAAAGCTTTAATCACTCCAACAGAACCTTACCCACAAGACTCTATGATTTAGATTTTTCCAAAATCAGGCCATAGGAAATAAGGGCTTTCTGTGTCTCTGCTATATTTCCTTCAAAATAATAGTTTTTCTGTATGCTTAACACAACTTATTTTCCCAACTTCAGCTTGAATTACCTTTCTTGCTTTCAATGAATACTAATTCCATTTTCAAAGAAACAAAACATAAGAGAAAGTCATACTGTGCCCTACAGGGCTCATATAAGGCCTTAATCATTTGAAATATTTAAACCAAGTCCCTCTCTAAAATGGAAAACAGACCCCTCACCGGCCAGTACACCTCATGAACTTAAAAGATTCTTCTGATTCCAGGCTGATGACACCAGAAGGAGAGGGCATGGCCTCAAGCTACGCCAGGGGAGGTTTAATCTTAATGTTAGGAAGCAGTTTTTCACAGAGAGAGTGATTGCATATTGGAATGGGCTGCCCAGGGAGGTGGTGGAGTCGCCATCCCTGGAGGTGTTTAAGAGAAGACTGGACGAGGAGCTTAGTGACATGGTCTAGCCGGGGGGTGTAGGGCTGGATGATCCTGGGCCCCTTCCGGCTCGGAGTGGCCTGCTAGACTGTGAGGCATCTAGGTTGGTGTTACCGCTCTGGGATGTGCTCTCGGTCTCTGTACGGGTGTTAGATGGTGAGTTGGACTAGATGATCCTTGTGGGTCCCTTCCAACTCATAATATTCTGTGATTCTGTGATTCTGTGATTCCATAGTTCTAATTAAGAAACCTGTAATTACAACACTCTTTCCCCCCCCCCTTATAGTATCTGTGCTGCCTTTCATTGGTTGGTTTTTGGAAAACGGCTGAATTACATGTTCCTTTAAAGGAGCTGTCACTCAAACCCTCACCAACATCCTTACATAAAGTTAATTATCATTTGAATTAGGAAAACTGGAATACTTTGGTGACATAAGCAAATGTGGGGTGGGTGATGTCCCTGCTAACTGACTCACAAATATCACTGATTTTCTTTTTGTCTTTCACAGTTTCAGCTTCCTGAGGTGATATGAGCTAATGAAAACAGGAATCATTGGCTTTTCACCTTATACTTATTATTGTTAATAATCATAGAGTCACAGAATCACAGACTACTACAAGTTGGAAGGGACCAACAAGGATCACCTAGTCCAACTCACCAGCTAACCCCTGCACAGAGACTGAACGCACACCCCAGAGTGGTGAACATAAACCTAGTTCCCTCACAGTCTAGCAGGCCACTCCAAGCCAGAAGGGTCCCACAGGACCATCCAGCCCAACACTCCCCAGATAGACCATGTCACTAAGCTCCGCAACCAGTCTTCTCTTAAATACCTCCAGGGATGGTNACCCCTAATACTTTATTCTTGCATATAAAACTGTCAATCAGAACATACACTGAAATAACATTTATTCCATTAAAACAATATGTGTATGCCCAAGTTTTGGCTGGGCTGTATTATCAGAAGCCTGTGAATAAATATATAATTTAAATTTTCTTCAAATCATTGGGTTGTTATTTTTGTTATTTTTTTCAGTGGCGTAGAATCTTCTGGTTGTTTTCCACCTGCTTTCAATTCAAACACAGCTTATTAATATGTGGGAATGCTAAGCTTTGTGTCAGATTTTGACACTTCCATCATCTTACACAAGCATACACTTATTATGAACTTCTATAACCATCCAGCCGGTAAAATAAATAGTCAAAAAAATTTAATTCTTAATAAAAGTGCTTTAACATTTCAAAAATTGCAAGGCAGAGAATATAGAGAGATCAACTTCTTTTAAGGATTTAATTCTGTGGGAGAAATAGCCTGCTGTTTTAATGAATAACCACTAAATGACTGCTATACTAGCGGATATTGATTTCAGCAGGGGTTACTTGTCTCCTAGACTGACATTTAATATCTGTTAAAGGGATTCGCCTGCTGTGTGACTTCAGTAAAAGCATTACATTAGGACTATGGCCAAGCTTGTTGGTACTAATAATTCTCCTTGAAAACATCTTTCAATCAGCATTGCAAAAAGCCAAAAGCAAGGCAAAGTTGTATTTGGCAAAATTAGATGAATGGCAGCAGAATACAGAAGAGGAGAAAGCTTCAACAGTTAATTCTGATAGTTTTCTCCACTGCCCATAGTAGATGAGTAACAGATCATCTAATTGAAAGCATCCTGACCTGATAGAAAATGTACCCTGCACTCCCATGTCAGTTCGTATGATTGTGTCAGTGTAGATGCATCTGCCTTGTTTAGTAAGGAGCAAAGAATATGGATTCACAGCACAGTACAACATACACCCTTGCTCTCCTCTGTTTACAATTGAGCAACTCTAGTTTACTCCAGTTTGTTCATTCTTCTGTTATATTTGAATTCTGAATCCAATCTTTACTTGATTTTTTTTCCCCGAATTTGGCAGTTTTCCTTCAACCTTACTCTAAATGGAGCACGGTGCCCGAGGTTCCACACTTGTGGGCCTGATCCCTGGGTGGGCGTTCGCTTGGGAGTTGGACTAGATGATCCTGTGTGTCCCTTCCAACTCAGAATAACCTGTGAACCTGTAAATGTCTTCTCTACCCTGGCTACTAAACAGATGCATGATATATTCACATGTCTAAGAGTTCAGTTCAGTTGTTAAGAATGCAGACAGAGCCTATCTAACTTTTGTGACATTCTAAATTTTTTTTCTGCTTTTTGATGCAGTCAAAACCATGCAAATCCTGTAATGTAGAAGTTGGCAGCAACTTTTCAAGTGAAGCATTTCTGCACCTCAAACTGAATTCCTCTACTTTTAGAGTCTGATTCCCAAAATTTTTACCGTCTGCCACAAACAGAGACTACCAAAAGAAATTTCCCGGTTTTCACCTTAGAATAAACACAGTAACAATAGAAAAATTTGTTATGTTCTAATCGTCAAACGTTCATGTTCATCATTGAATATGAATGTTTGGGCCAGCTTCGAGAGGAATGTTAAATCCAGAATACCATGAGATAGCCCAGTACCAGGGTACGTTACAATAAAAGGAAAAATAGTTATCTGAAAGATGAGAAACCATTTTGAATACCAGATTTCCTAATTTGATAGAAGAGAAAAGATACTTCCAACTGGGCTTCCAATTGAGTGAAATGACCAGAGCTATTATGTTTTGGGAGAGAAAGACATCGTAACTCAACTGTCACATTTTTTTGCAAGAAAGATTCAATTACTAACCAGTACCATGAACTATAGAGATGACTATAATAGTGTAGGACTCTATAAGAATACTGTCTCAACCTTGTCATCAGAGATTTGGACAATATACCCCTAAAAACTGAGGCTAAGGTCTTGACAAAAGTTTGGCCAACTCCGGGGCTAAGACTGGACTGTGAAAACCAGGGTGTTGATAACACCAAGAAGAGACTGTGGAACAAGATATGCCCTCTCCCCTGAGTTCCAGGAGAGGAGACAAAATATGCTGTCGCCTTCTTCCCCGGCCTCCAAAGATTGTGGAGTACAGGATATTGTGGCCATCTCGACAGAACAAGATATGCATACAGCCCTGTCCTTGCATCACGAAAACACACTTCCTGGCAAAAGGCCACATGAAACTGACCTTGCCTTGGACACTGTTCGGACACTTCTTGGTCTTAGGTGACAGAGAAAGAACAGAACNAGAGAAAGAACAGAATGGGGAGGCAAGGGGAACATGTGGTATAAAGATGGCCCATTAACAACTGCTTTTCGGAAGCTTCTCCCACTTGGAAACCTCTCCCACTTGGAAGTTTCTCCCACCTGGAAGACGACATCTGCGGGGACACCATGAGGACTCAGTAGTCTAGTGGTAGCTATTAAACCCTTTTTTTCTCTCTCCTTTCTCTTTAGTTCTCCTATCTTACTTTCTTATTAAACCCTTTTTGTCTCTCCCTTTCTCTTTACCTTTCCTATCTCACTTTCTCATTAGACCCCTTTCTCTCTCTCCCTTTCTCTTTACTTCTCCTATCTCACTTCTATCCAGATTCCCATTTCACGGGATAATAGTTTCACTATTTAACCAAAGCTAACCCCTGTTTGAGATTTCCTTGCCCTTCTTGATCCCGTAAACGAACCATCACGCCTCCAGCTCAGCAGGGTGCACCGTGACAAATAGGATTTCCTTATTTTGAGGAGTTTATTTGTTTGCTTTACATTTTGTTCACTAATTATGTCTCTCTTCCCTAAAGGAACAACAGGGTGAGATGGAGTGCTTTGGAACAAGAGTCAAGCACTGGTACAATTTCTGTCTGTTCAAGGCTACAAGGTGGGCCAGAGAGCAGAGTCACAGCAAGGACTCAGGAACTGAGTAGAGACAGCCTCAGAGATGACAAAGAAACCAAAGACTACAGAGTATAATTTGATGCCACTCATAAAGCAACAGAACTGGCTGGAAATGAGGTCCAGCTGGAAAAGAGTGTGATTATTCATTTCTATGTACTTGTGCTAAACTAATATTTAGGTTACATTCATGTTACCCAAAAGCTAGTAGCATTTTAACTCACTTTGCACTGGCATGAATGATGAAAAAATAGCAACCAATGATAAGTCATCTCAATAGATAGGTTTCCTAGAAACTAAAATTGTCTAAGCTTTTTCAGAATCAAATTTAAAATAAAATATTTAAATAAAAAGTAAATGATTGTAAGCCTTTGTCCTTCCCATTGTGGTTCTAAGGGATCTCCTGCAAGAATTCTCTGTTACTATTGAAGTCCATACCAGCAATCTGGATAGATACTCCCTCAACATTATTATGGATTGTAATAATCTCCTGTCATTCCGTTCCTGATTAGCAGGCAAATGGGAAAGGAAATAATGCCTTTTATACAGAAATCTATATACCTAGAAGATTTGTTTTCTATCAAATTTTAAGAGGTGAATTTCTTGGAATTTTGTCATAAAATTTTGCTGGAGAGTCTGTGTTTTATTCAGAACAAATAAAACTATGTATATAAAACCCCGAGGGATACTGCAGGTGAAAAGATAAAATCCATTTCTGGGGCATACTGGTTATGGTTTTAACTTCATTTCACTAACAACAGTTGAAGATCTTAATAAGCTTAACATAACTACATTTTACTGATTTAGAGCAGCAAGTCAGACACAAATGTTTTTTAAACTAATGTACCACAGAAGACCATTTTCCAAACTGGATTGAACTGATGATGGCCATATAACTCCGCTGAAGCAAACATATGGAGCATTGTGTTATTGTTTCATGTATTTTAGGACCAGAAACTCTCGTGTCTGAGCTCTTCCCTTAAGCACACAGAGCCTGATTGCAACATCAAGTTCAGCTTGCAGTACATTGTATTCTTTAGAAAAACACTCAATCTTGCGAAGTATTCAAGAGTGAAAAATCTGCCTTAACAACCTAAGGATTTCTTACCCAAACTTTTAAAAATTTGAGGTCTTTTTTGTATTTGACTGACTAGGTTTAAGCCAGATCTTGCTGCACTGGTGTATTTATACATTGCTAGATTAAAACTCAGTAATTATCCACTTCCATGACTTGATCCTGTGCTAACTGTCCTCAATTCGTCATTTAAATATATCTTTGAAAAAATTAATAACATTTATTTATCTGGGCTTCTCAAAGCAGGTATGACTCATCAGATAGTGACTCTGGACCAGGCTTTCTGCTCCTTTAAGAGCACCTGGTCTGGAGAAAAGGGTCTTCTCCCACAGGAATGTAAGGCAAAACTGGCATTATTCTGTGTATGAGGCCAGACTCCATCCTGCAGAAGGACTAGTTCAGAGCTGTGTTTCCCTGCTTAAACAAACAAACAAATAAACAAAAAAGAAGTGGTGTGAGTTATATATAATTCAATGTGCTGTGAATGCAAATTTGACACAGTTAACTCATTTTCATATACTCTCTTCAGACTTTTCATTCTTCTTTTTGTTCTTTTGGTTCTTGTACATGATAAGAATGTTTTTTATAATGTTATTTTTTCATTCATATACATATTACAAGTAGGAGTTAGGAGGGAAAACATAATTTCTCAGATGTTTTAGCAGATCATTAAATAGCAAATAAAATATTTAGCTAAATCTTGAGGGTTGATAAGCCAGCTGGAACAAATACTGAATCTATATTTTCTGCTGAATCTAAATATCGGTCATTGTAAAGATTCCCTGAGTTTTACTGAATACTCCAGACTAAATATTTTTTTGGTTTAAAATACAATCACAAAGAGACTTAAAACAGGTAGTACCTAACTGACAAATGTTATGTACTTGCACAAGATGTAAAAGAGAAAGAGTTTCAGTGTGCAAAAGAATGACAACAGGAGAAGAACTTTTATATTTACCAGAAACAAATGTTATTTAACACATTTCTCTACAGTGTACTTTTCTGCTGAAGTAGACTGTTTTTACAAGGTTTCTTCTGTTCAGTTCTTCATGGCACTAGGATTTTAATCCAAAACCCACTAAATCCAGTCATAGTCTATGTATGCACTTCAGTGAAGATCAGTCCTTATACGAACAGAAAGCAGAAAAAGGCTTCTGAATTTCTTTTAACACTTGCATTATACAAGCATTTTGATCTATAGTACAAAGACACCCCAAAGAGTCAGATATGATTTGCAGTTTCTAATTACTTGCTCTAGGAGAGCTCTACATCTCATTTTTTAATATTTCTGTAATCTTCTTCTGAGAGCAATTCCCAACATGAGCAACACTCCCCTATTTTCATAACATTTCAGAAATGTGCTGGGCTGTTGCCCCTTCTACCTCTGTGTCCTCAGGGCACTGTTCAGCTCAAATTGTACTACTGAGGGAGAATTTGGCCCTGAGCACTGTGTTAACAATATATTAGCCAAGATCCACATGTTATAACTCAAGCATGGCGAGAGTCTATCCTGCTATGCTACTATGCCCCTGGGCTTGCAGCTAAGCACTTTGCCATCTCAAGCACGCCTTCCATTAGCTGTGGAACTCAGAGTGCTTTGGTGATTTTTTTTTTCTCTCTTTTCTGATGTTATGTGCCCTTGTCTTGTTAATGTTTTTCTCTTCAGCTTCTGGCATCCTTCAGCTATGGAAAGATACAGATTTGTTTATGTGCAGTAAGGCTGCCGCTTTCAATGAGTAGCTTGTAGTGGAGAAAAACATGAGAGTCACAAAGTGCTCCATTAGTGAAGCTTTCTTCAGTCACCTGCCACGTGGGTGTAATACCACCAGTGTCACTCTGTGTTTTTCCTCAAATTCTGTGCACTCTGAAAACTCCCATAACTTTCTCTTATACTTGATCTTGCTCAGTTAGAAATCTGGAATCCAGGAAGAATGCACACCAAAGTGAACAATGGTTTGGTTGCATATTCACAGGGTATTTTACCAGAGACTCACCACATGTTTTAGAAACATTAATTAATTATTCATCCTGTGAGGCATGCACATATTATGGTCTAAATTCTATAGCTGAGGAAACTGAAGTTCACCAAATATCAAGGCCTAGCATTTGCAGAGGCTGGGCACCCACTGGTCCCAACAAATCAGAACTAAAAGCATTGAGTACTTGCAAATACCTTCCCACAATGCTACCAATAAAAATCACTGTAGATCTGGAAACAGCCCAGGAGTCCTAACTCTGATCCCTATGCCCGTTGTCTTTCCCATAATTTAATGGATGGAGGCAAACATCACAAACAGCGTCAGAGATCTTCAGTTACTGACCATCACCAAATCGACTACTGTAACAGATGTTTTAATGTGGACTAGTTAATGCTTTATCATGACAGACTAGAATGTTTTTCTGTTACCAAAAACAATCATCAAGAGGCTGGTATCTAGGATTCAAGAAAGTACAAAAGAAAAATTAAATCTTGTTGAGTTAAAAACAGGCTAACCAACAAAGTTTTTCTAATCTCTCCGACAATATTCTATGTTGGTGGTAAAATACTCTGCTCGAAGTTCTGCAATATGTCAGGATAGGGAAATTTCAAGGGCAGATCTTCCTTTTTAACGTTACACAATTCTGCTTTGGTTTTAGCTTCTTTATGAAAGAGATAAAACTCAGAGAAAAATCCTCTCTCGCTGCCCAAACATTTGGATGTGAGCTCCCTTAACCTTTTCTGTGGTAAGAGGTATATACTAGGAATAGAACCTGGGTTTTTTTGCCATGCTCAGGGTGAATGAATCCTTCCTATGTGCAACCATGAATATTGCGGTTCACAGCATCCTTTTGTACCACTTTTTTACAGTGTGTGTGATGATTTTTCCCAAATTTTTCATTTTGATTTTCAAGTAACAATGTTGAGGATACAAACTAAGCCTAGGGATAAAAACAAAGAAAAGCTATTTTTATTTCTCATATGCTTTTTAGATCTAATGAGGA
The DNA here is from genome assembly GCA_013390025.1 of Pitta sordida. Lineage (NCBI taxonomy): Eukaryota > Metazoa > Chordata > Aves > Passeriformes > Pittidae > Pitta > Pitta sordida. The sequence goes on from WEKX01001517.1 coordinate 31,688, forward strand.
AGGATATTTTTGTGATTTCCATCTGATCAGGTGATTCTAGATTTTGAATAGAAATTCCATTCCCTTTTTACCTGCAGCAATACACTAGGAAAGAGAATATCCATCACAAAGGTACTAAGATATGTAATTTCTGCAAATTCTGGTTCTATTCTGTGCCACTGTGCTTGAGATGTAAAAAGACCTTAAATTTATATGAATATAATTCCTAATATGATTATAGAGATGCATGCTGTTTTAAATCTAAAGCCTCTATAGTATGTAAGGGAGTTTTGCATATATAGATTAAATACATTTTCCAGTTTTCTTTATTTATTGTTTAAAACTTTTGTAATAAATTAAGAATATCATTCAAAGTTCCTGCTATTGCTTTCTTCCTCCTCAGCAGACAGATACATGATTATAACATGGGATGTGATGCACTAACCTTTCTCAGATTTCGGTTTTCCTTTGTTTGTTCTTTTGGAGGGGGGTGTCTGGAATCACAAGAAGGTTATGAAGAACAGAGAATTTTATTAAAAACCAAATACTATTCATTTACCCAATCTGATATTTGTAATTAAACACGGTTAAAATGTCAACATTTTTTCTTTGCTTGTGTGAATTCAAATGAATTCTTGTGTCATGGAGAACATTAGTTTAATTTTGCTCTTTAATTTAAAGCTCAGAAATCTCTAGAGATGTTTATTTTTGGTTTCTATGTTATGAACTCTTCAGGCTAGTTGGCATGATATCTCTGTTTGCATAGCACTGAACACTCTATCAGATTTAAGCAAATAATAAATAACAATAATACTAAATTGTACACAATAAACTGCCATTTTCCTGGCTTTACAGTGTGCCTGACAAAATTTCAAAGGTCTGGAATTTTCATCTGAATACATAGGTTAAGTACAAAACAAAGCCCTCCAGTCTTGCATTTAAGCAAACCCATGTTCCCAGAAGGTTTAGAACCCAGGTATGAAATCCAGACTTCAAGGGTTTGGTAGCTGGATGTACGTTATTTNTATTGAGTTTCCTATCAATCAGTACACCTAAGTCTCTCTCCACTTCACTAGTCTCGAGCCACTCCTCCCCCAGCCGATAGCGGTGCATGGGGTTGTTGTGGCCAAAGTGAAGAACCCGGCACTTAGTCTTGTTAAACCTCATACTGTTGGAGCCTGCCCATCTCTCCAGCCTGTCAAGGTCCCTCTGGAGGGCCTTCCTACCCTCCGGCTGTTCAACATTTGCCCCCAGCTTAGTATCATCTGCAAACTTGCTGATGATGGATTCAATTCCCTCGTCCATGTCATCGATAAAGATGTTGAACAGTACTGGGCCCAACACTGACCCCTGTGGGACTCCGCTGGTGACTGGCCGCCAGTCCGATGTTGCACCATTCACCACCACCCTCTGAGCTCGCCCTTCTAACCAGTTTGTAACCCAGTATAAAATGTTCCTTTCCAGCCCAAGCTTTACAAGTTTCTCCTGAAGCTTATTGTGGGAAACCGTTCTTTTATTTCCAAGTTTTCAGTGTCTCAGTTCACCCAGTTACTAGAATATTGAAACTTATGTCAGTGTTATAAGAACATTTCCTGCCATATTTTTAATATGAAAAAATGTTGAATCTTGAGTGTATTTTTTAATTGCTTTAATTATGAGAGTTCATAGAAAGAGAACTGTAAAATGCAACATGAAAAAACCCAACCAATATGAACATCAACAATAAGATTTTGGGGGTTTTCCCTCTTATTCTCTAATTCAGAGACAATAGATGAAGCTGCTTTCTGGAAATTAAACACAACTAGAAAAAAAGGGGGAATAAAGATTGACAAAACACAACTCTAATATAATGCTGAACTTTTACTCCAGATTTTTTTTGCAAAAACTTTTAAATCATGGTTATCATGACTATCCCATACTGTTTTTCTAAGCCCAGAAAGCCTTACTTGCCAAAGCTTCTAGGTCCTGGAAAATCTCTTTTTTATAATTAGACCTCTTATGGCTGACATAACCTTGTTTAACAAAATTCCCTACTCCTTTCTAACTGACACTATCCCAGCCTCTAGCCATGCATTCCTTCTGACACTAGGCAGGAGGGGCTGGAAGGACTGCAACCTGCACAAAGGAAGAAGTTCTTTCTTCCTTTTTCCTCTCTTGCATAGCCATGCAGAACCAAAAGGCAGAAAACCGCACTTGAATAAATGATTTTATTATGTTGGATACAAGAATAGGAAAGGGCTGAGTAAACACATGCAAAGAATAAAATTCCAAAACTTGGTGTCATTAAGAGGCCCAGACTCTCTACTTCATATGTCTGTATATCATTTCCTTTTCTAGAGAGGCTAAAGTCAGCACCATGACTCTCAGTATAAAAAGTTGGAACAGCCACATTACTGGATAATTGTTCGCAGAGGCAGAAGACTTCATGGAAGAAATCTCACTGCACATTTAAGAGTTTGCCAGCTGGCTAACTCTGCAACATCGGGTTCATAGAGTTCTGGTGTTTTTTAATAGCAAATGTATTTACATGCAGAAAGAAGGAAGATTTTGAGAGTCCAGGATAAAGGTGTGTTTATTTTGTGCCTGATTTCTGCCATACAAAAGACTTCGTGTTACTTACGTAGTCACACAATAGTCTGGAGGGTAATAGAAAACTCCTGAATAGAAGGAAAGAGAATGGCATTGGAACAGGAAGACAATCACCGATTCAAGTGAAATACAAAGGAAGTAGTGTGAAGGCCTGGTCCATAACCTTGACAAAGTTTTACATCATCTATATTTGATTAAACACCATGATTTGTCTGTCCTCTGAAATGAAATAGTTTCAGTAACATTACTTTGAAAAGGGAAGTGTACAAGGAAGGGAAAGGGGGTTCCAGACTGGTGATAAGATATGCCTTTAGTCTTTCAGTAATATGCAGTGTGCAGTCTACAAAGATACCAAAAGTGTCTCCAAGTTTCCCATTTTGAAGATAGAAATGTGATCACACAAGAATTGTCCACTGAGCATCTTAAACCTGGCTCAAAACCATAACATCATCATACCATATCATCTAGATATTAACACATAAATTCACTTTCAAAATTGCAGATCCTCAACAATCCACCAGAATCAATTGAACAGAAAACTTTGGCTACATCCAATAAAATTCTTTTGTATATGAACAGTGCTCTGATAATAGAGGTCACTTTATACTGTGGCACCAATTCCTCTGTACATACATTGTCTGAAGCCAGAGCTAGTAAGCCAGGAGAGTGGAAGGTGAGCTGTGTGATGGAAAGCAAAAATAAGTTCAGTTTAAAAAATCTTTTATAATTTTTTTGTCTCACACTTGGATTGATAGAATCCCACTTTTACACTTTCTAAAATACATTACTATCATCTAATTATTCACTTGTTAGATTCTGAAGAATAATGATAAAAAAATAAATTTTAACAAGTTGTGAACTGCTAGAGAGAGTTTAAGTGCACATAAGGACTGGGCAGGTTTCCCAGCAGAAAGGAGATCAGCACTGTGTGCACAGAGGATCTCTGATTTCCAGACTGTTGAAGTCTGACCTTATTTCTGCTAGGCTTATGCTTTTATGAGTAGGAATCTGGCAGTAAATTCCACAGTGACTGGGAGATGGAAAAGTTGGTTCTGGGTTAAAATCAACTTCTAGATCAAATAAACACGCTGTGTAACACAGCCTGGGGATTTTGTTCAGTATTTTGTAAATATAAACACCTATAGAGCTCCTCTCAAAGCTGGGATTTTAAAAGCAACTGGCCAACTCCATTCAAAGTGATAAGATAGAAGTTGTGTTTTCTCAGTTCAGTAAGAACAATTGCTTGGTAATGCTGCAAACAGGACTCACATCTCGCTGCCTGTTTTGTGACTCCTGACCCTCACTCTCTGCTGCCCTGCCCTGGAATGTTTTCCAGAATGAGGACAAACCTTTGTCCTGGAGCTCTTTCAGATTTAAAATCACTGCAGGAGCAATAGGGAGATCTCCTTTTTTATTTGTCTTGTTTATGCAAAAATACCATTTGCTTTGGCTTACGCCTATGGGTGACTGTGAGTTTTGCTTTGTGCTTCAGTGAATATCTAGCCTGAATATGTCTCATCTGCTGAATGCTTTGAGTTTAAGGTAAACCCCTAGCAAGCTGTGCTGCGTAGGACTCGTATTCAGTCTGCAGATTCAAATCTTTCTTGTTAAGACAGGATTTGCTGAAAAAACAGGGCTTGAAATGCTTGTATTTTTCCACTATCAAGAGGTAATGGCATGCACAAGATATTGATACCTGGAATCCCTGTACTATTCAGACTATACATCTAAAACATATGTCAGCTTTTGCACTGCAAAACCTTGTGACAAAAGGAAGAACATGAAGATTGATACCTAGGGATTGTTTATCTCAAAGACATGTCTTACAGCTCTTATTCCCTGATTTGATATGGTAGAATGGGGAACCTCTAGGGTATTACAAAAGTTTCCTTTGCCCATGTCTGAATTTTCTCCATGAAACGCAGGGTACAAAAAGAGCAATAGCAGATGATTCAGTCTCGACTTAGCATGAAGCTGATCCATGTCCAGACTCAATAGCTACAGTCTTGAAACATCTGGGTGCATAATCCTTCCTCATCAAGAAAAATCCAGTGATGACATCTCTTCTGATTCCACTATGAGATGCTTTTGGAAGGAAGAATTTTTTGAGGAAAATGCAACTTGAACTTTATACTACTTCATTCATATTTCATGTTAATATACAGTCAGGTCTCCTATATCATGGAGCCACGGTCTAAATCAGGTTCCGTGAAGCCCTACTTCCACGCTGACTGGCAGCTCATTAATATGCAAATTTGTCCCGCACCCTCAGATGATCCGCAGCGCGGTTTCAGCGCTGTGTTGCTGTGTAATGGTTGCTGTGGTGGCTGTGCCAGGCGGGGTGGTGAAGCGGCGGAGCCCCAGCTGTGCCCGGGGCGGGCTGGGGAAGCAGCAGAGCCTGGGTCAGGGGGGGAAGTGGAGCCACTGTCACTGCTGCTGCCGGCAGAACGGCACAGACGGACAGGCGGACAGGCGGCCGCCACCATGACGGTAGGTCACGCATGCGCAGTTGTGAAAAGGGACCTCCTTCATCGCTAAAAATCATGCCGCTAAGATGTGAAGCTGCAATATGGGCGGCGCGAAGTGCAAGAGGGCCGACTGTAATTATTTGCAGAAAACCTCATGATTTACTGCACTTGTGGAAACGCAAATATACGAACACCATGTTTTATTTCCTACTGTGGACAGGATTAACCAAGTCTGTAACACAAAAAGCAGTGACTATAATTATTACTAGATGCAGATTCTTTTCTGGAGCATTATAAAAAAAAAGCTACAAAATACTTTTTTGCATTTAAATCAGAAATAAATAGTTTTAAAAATTTACAATAGTGCAGGATTTTTTCTCTGGTTTCATCCCAAGAGTATCGGACATGTCCACTGACACACACACGCACCACTGCTTCCTCTCTCTCTTTCCTTGAGACTGCTAAAGGCAAAATATCTGCCCATTTCAGCCACTCTTTCATAGTTTTCACACAAATTGACCTCTGCGAGTAGTTTAAGCTCATGTGCAAACTGCAGCAGCCGAGGTCTGAGCATGATCCTCCTCCTGCTTCTCAAGGGCAGGTGTGCAAGGAAATCAGCTGCGACAGCTGTAGCTGAAAGCTCTGCAGCAGGGCAGAGGATGAAAGAAGGAGACCCCTGGGAAAAGAGCTGCCTTCCCAGCTGTTCACTGTCATTGCTCTGCAGACCTGCTGGATGAATTGACCCTGTGAGGGCCTGAAACAGGCTTTGGTTTCAGAGAACAAAGGTTAGCTACTACCTGATATTTAAACAGTTAAAGCTTGCAGTAACAAAAGTGGATTAAGGAGAGTTTGTACAGGAGCCTTCATAAAAAGATCCAAGAGCGAGACCTCTGAGTCCTGAGAAGGGGGAAGTTCTGCAAAAACTGCACAGTGCTAAACCTCACAGAGAACAAATTCTAGTAGGATGAAAGAAATGTGGCTATACTAACAGTTTTTGCTGATGTGAAGCACTGAAAATTTGCCACATTTCTGGTTAGCTAGCAAAAAATGTATTAACTAGAAACCATGGTAAAGAAATGCCTATGACAAATGGAATTTTAAAAATGCAGAAGAACATTTCTTCCTTTGAAGAAATGAGCTTTAAATTTTTTTTCAACTTGATCAAATTATTCAATGAGCTTGATTATTCATATAATTCTGGAATAGCTTAGTCTGGAAGGAACCTCTGCCCACACTCACAGCAGGGCCAAATTTAAAGTTGGATCCAACCTGCAAATTAAACCAAGTTGTTCAACTACTATCAATGGCTAACCAACCTGAAAAGACTTTTAAACAGCTTTTTGCTAAGAGGCAACTTTCTTGTCCTTTAAATGAGTGTTTGCTGTGCACCTCATTTTATTTCAAAGCACAATGAAGAGGCCAGACTCGTGAGTTTGACATCAAAAAAGCAGAGTCCTGTAAAGCTAGGCTGAGAGATCAATGCACACACCTATCCTAATTTTAAAGCATAGTGAGTAAAAGACATCTCATGATGAAGCAAACTGCAGCAATGCAGCTCTGCCAGGGACAGACCTCGGCAAGTGTCTCTCACAGCACAGCTAAAGCACCTTGTCATGGGATGGCTCACAACATTAGGCAAACTGATGCAAAAATACAGCTTCTTTAGCATTTAACTAAAGGTCTTAAATTAAAAAATAAACCAACAAAAACCCAAAAATATAGAAAATTGTTTTAAATTTAAAAAAAAATACAGTCCTATACCACACAGAGGAGCAAGAAGAGACGTGCCTCAGAAACCTTGTTTAAGCATTTCAGGCTGCATCTGCACTGTTTTCTCCAAAATCACTATGCAAACAGAAACTCGTTCTATGTTCCTCTAAGTTACTAGGCCAAAAAGTCAATAGAAAAAAAACCTGTATGAAAATCTTATGTTTGACTGTAAGCTTCACTGAGGATTCACTGAGGCCTTAGAAGAAAAATACTACTCAATGCAATGAAGACCATGGCCACACCTGTCCAAGTCTGGAGAAAAATAAATCTTTAGAAGTCATGCTTCTATGGCTGACCAATGACAAACAAGAGTGTCAAGTAGTTTTCCAGCTTCAGTGCATCAAAGTGGATTTGGCACTGTATGTGAGATTTTATTTTAAACCAATGTTGCCGTCTCAGAAAAAAACCCTCTTGTTTTTATTGGGCCAGTGTTTGAAAAAACGCTTCAAACAAAAAATATTTTTAAAAGCGTATCTGTGTAAAATTAATTGTATTGCTGGATTAAGCACTATTTAATTATTATTTTATTATTCAGCTAGAATGCTGGAATTATTTAGCAACAAGCTCTAGTTCTAATCTCTCTACCTCTCTGAAAGCTGCTGATAATGGACAATATTTCTGGTTCTCCAGCTGCAATTAAGAGTGTTATTTTTCCCCAAAGAAAGGGAAACATCTGTGTTTGTATCACATTAACTACCTAGCAGCTGGATCACAGCATTATGAACACAGACTGGCAATTCTAAAGGACTTCAGAGAATTAGAACCCCGAGACCATAAAATAGAGACAACAGTTTAGTACATAGCCATATCGGGGTGTTTTGAAAAAATATCAGTTTTTAGAAGTGATTATCCTGCATTGAAGTATGTATTGTATGTTATGATAAATCAACTTCACAAGCAGAGCTGGGAAATTAGATATATATAAATTAGATATATGGAGACTATATTGCAGAGATTGAAATCACAATGTCAAAACTTCAGTCTCTGTTTTGTTCGGGGTTTTTTTGTAAAATGCAGTTAAATTTAAGTTTGCTCACAGAGCAAATTATTATTTAAAGCCATAGGTTTCTGGACAGACAGGCTCTGAAAAATCTTCCTGGGAAGGTTTAAGGAGGGCTCAATTAACACTCTGCTATTCATCCTACCCCTCGGAAGGAAACTTTGCCTGGCCAGAGAAAGAAGTTGTTAAACTGGAAGTAACATCCAGCACAAGGGCGGCAACATTTTAAATTAGCAGCCCTTTTCTTCACTGCACGTGGTTTGTAAAACGTAGGTTTACAAAGACCACACCTAATGCAGTCAACACAACCTGGCAGATTATCTTTACTAGAAATTTTATGTTTTGTTAATCTTAAATGCTTTTGATGGCTCATAAGGCAGACTGTGAGCACTCATAATTATCTTGATACTTTGATCCTTTCTCATATGTCAGCAAGGTTCACTAGGATCTTGAAAAATAGCTTGATATTTAAACTACTCATGTTTATGCTTTCTGATGATGTCTAGTTTTTTGTAACTGTAACCTTAATGGTGATTTTTAACTTATATTAATAATTTTTACCCATGAACTATGATTGTATGATTTCAATTTTGACAGAATTCTTGGAAAGTTATTTCTGAAGGAATACAGACAGTTTAACATCCTTTAATGAAATTTTGGTTCAGAATAACACATGGAAGTTTGCTGACACAGTGCACCATGCCAAAGTAAGTAACAAGATGGTGATGGGGTTTTTATTTAGTTATTAACTGACAAACTCCTGAAAATTCCTTACAGAAGATCTACAGAATGACCTCTATAATGTAGCTTTGTAATTAAGTAGCTTGCAAGTTAAATAAAAAAAAAATCCCTCTTCCCTGAAACCACACTCAGAACACAAACCTTATCCCTATAGCTGCAAAGAAACATGCTGCACAGACCTTGCCCTGAAAGGAGTTTATTCCTTCCTGAGCAAGCAACTACTATGTACACAGCTCTGCCTTTCAGGCAGGAGGATTTACAGGGTAAGTACATGTAAGTGGCTCTGTCAGGTGCACAGCTGGAAAACTGCTGCCTGCTGTGTGTGTGCTAGAGAGCACGAGGCTGTCCAGGCTGAATTTAAGACTTCGTGAATACCCAAATGCATGTGTGATGCCAAAGTAGCAGTGCATATGAAATTAGACCTTTGCTTTTTTTAAAACTGTACACAGAAAACTGTATATTTGTTTTGTGTACTGGGATTTCTGCACACTCTAACAACACAGAATTGTGTATGGGCTGGTAGGTAATAATACCATCATTTCTAAAACATACATTGAGATTTTATTAGTAAAGGTTATAGGACATGCTTTTGCTCTTTAATGCTAAACATAAATTAGACTCAAAATAATTTCTGGTGCTCATAATTTGGCTAATTATCTTTACATTCAAGCACTTAGTAATTTTGTTTCCACTATACAAAAAGAAATATCCAGCTTCCTTGAGGCTTGAATAAAGATATTCAATATATGTTGTTATTTTCCCACCACAACTAATATGCAGGCAGTATGTGAGCTAAGTCAGCTCAGACACATCCATTCCCCTTTGGAATGTATCACAGGGTCAGACAGTACAAAAATGAAAGTACGTGGTTTGTGTGTGTGTGATCTGATATTTGTCAACGCAGTGCACTCATCTGTCTGCATTGCTCTCAAGTTTTAAATATCTGTTATATGTATTGCAGCAACAGCCAGTAGCCCTAGACACATGTCAGGACTAAGTGCTGCACCTGCACACACTAGCCAGTTACCCTTGCATCAAAGACTAAGACTAGAGCTTGTCTGATAGGTAAATATTTGATTGTTTTCTTTCACACACTCCCTCCCCCCCCCATGCTAAGTCTCACTACATAATTACAACTGAAAGTTCTATGGAAGTCTATTTTCAGGATACCTCATCAGCTTGGAGGTAAGACTTGAACTTTATTGTTCGCAAGGCCAGTCTTGCTTCAGATCAAATCAACACACAGTTGAGTGATGATCCAGTTTCATAAAACTAGCCAGTACAGTGCTAATTAAATAGTATTTCTAGCAGCAGTCCCACACAATGCTATCGCACAGCCAGTGAATACTCACTCGCTCATCACAAAAATACCCCAAAGATTCAAGGAGTGAGCTGCATGACTGCCAAGAAAGTTAGCCACCATGTGCTCCAGATAAGGTAGCCTTTACTAAAGAGCACAGAAGACTGGCTTATATGACATGAAGTTGCTTTCAAGCACTTCAGAAAATCACAAGGACACTATCATGACCAAGATAATCATGAATATTTTCCAATATCTTAGCCATTTTCTCAACTGTAACATTTCCAAATATGAAAGTCTTACAGTGCTGTCATGCAAAATCCATTTCACAGGCTGCCTGACTGAGAACATAGCTCTGTTCGGCTTTTTCATAGAGTTGAAACAAAGCTTAGACAATCTAAAGTAACTTTTCCCTCATGCCTAGAAGGTACCAGTGTCTAGGCTCCAGCCCCAATGGCATCACATTTTGCAAATGCTCTTGGCCACATGGACAATTAGCTGCTGACCCTCAAATCCACTTTTCTAGTCTTCCAGGTATGTGTTATTCTCCTGGATCTGCGCCTACATAGATATCATTCATGATCACATCACATAGTCACAACAAGCACAGAACTTAAGTCTAGTCCAATAACTGAAACTTTTACACCATTTCTGAGGTTAAACGCACAGAAGAAAAAGACTACAAAGGAGATCAAGGCAAAACTGGAATTCATTGAATTTTCTTTGAGATAAAGGGATAGTAGAAAGAGTCATATTTAAAGCTGTGTACAGAAATGTCTGAGGCTTATTGTCCAGATTTTGACTCAATGATATTTTCCATTTTGACCCTATCTTAAAAATTCTACTTGCCAGATACCAAATCTCCATTTTTTTCCTAAGTCAAACTCATCTACTGCATCTTTATCCAAGACTGACCTTAAACTGTCCAGCTCCTGACAACCCAGATCTTCCAGACTTCCATGTTCCTTTGAACTGTACTTCTCTTTCCCTGAGAAGTAGGAATGATGTACCCAGAGAGGAGCTGGGGGAGAGTTGTTTGTCTGGGGGGAGGAGGGGAGGCAGAGTTAAGAAAATTTGTTCTTGGTGATGGCAGTAATAGAAAATATGTATTTGATAAGTGTGATTCTGACCCTTTACTAGACACTCTAAATAATTAAATAAATGTTAGCAGGATAAACTACAGTTTGATTGGAACACCTATATATGGATATATTTCATCTGATTCAGACACTATCGTCTGTTTAAAATGTAGAATTTAATAATATATAATAAACATTATATATAAATAAATATAAATAAACATTAAATATAATGTAAACTACTAAAAACTTAGTCAAATATTGATAAGATTTCCAGTATGAACTCTGTTATGGTTTAGGGGTTTTTTGCTGCTCTGGCAGCGAGGGCATTAACAGCTCAGCTCTCAGCTCCAGTGGCTGCCATGGCATTCAAGATTATAGAGATAGAGATATTACGACAGAGGTATTACGACAAACTCCCAGTCCATAAAATGTCTCTTTTTTTCTTAGCAAACAGGTACATGAAGGGATAGTGAAACATTGACATAGCTCATAATTTTCTATGTGTGATTTAAAATGAGCCAAAGACTGTATTACTCATGTCAGTGAAGATTTTCCTTGGGTCTCTGGGTACTTTCTGATATCTGTTCTAAACAATTCTGTCTTTCTTCACTCAGGATATTAATATCATGTACGTTCCAACACTATACATAAACTGAAGAACTTGTGCCTATGACAGAACATTTTCTAATGTCGTGTTGGATAAGTAGAGAACTTGACCAGTTTGAAAGGAATGTCACTGGCCTTTGAAAGCACATGCATTTCTTGCAGGATCTGCCAGAATACCCATAAACCCCTCTTCACAATATAACTTTTATCACTTTCAAAGAATGGAAAGAAAATACATATGCAGAGTATCAAATTTAGAAATATCTTGGTGCTCATATAAAGACATATATATCTCTCCTTATTTATGAATACATGATTTCACAAGCTCTACAAGGTATAATAATCAATGGCAGAGTCAAGAAACTTTTCAAATTAATAAACACCAGATGATTTATTCTTCACTAGTAATAATTAAAAACTGCATTACTGTTGCATTAATTGCTGTGAAATTATATACAGAACTGATTTGGAACATATGATTAAAATATGTGGCAATAATTTGCATGATGTATTCTCTTTGTTCGCTTCAAGTCTTGCTCTGGTTTAATATTGTTGCCACAAAATAAGGCTACTTTGAGAAAAAATTATGTGTCAGTACAAGTTTTATTTATTACAATTGACTTGGGAAAAGGAGAGCTGTAGAGAATTTGCAGGTCTAAGAATATTTTTCAGAATACAGAACCACTAAGTGAGACGATAACTATTAACTAAAACGATGGAACTCAGTTAATTTAATAGTTTTAATAGTAATAACTAAAATCTAAGCACTAATATAGCAATCTAATAAGAAATATTTTTCACTTTTCATAATTATTGAAATAGTTGCATCATCAATGGGAATTTGCCATGCACTTCCACCAAGTTAAGTACACCTTATTAACCTAACAATCTTTCCAGTTTAAAATTACTTGGATTAAACCTTGGAAACATCTGTGGAAGTAAACTAAATGAGCTTTAAACTTTTTTTATTAAACAAAACTGCCGAAAACTGAGGGGAAGGAAAAAAAACCCAATACCAAATGCCCCCCCAGACCCCCCCCAACAGAATAGGTCACAGCACAGGTGGATTAAGCAAGCACTTAAGACATGTTCACAAAACACTGGCTAACTTCACTGCAGGTCCTTGGGGAAGCACGTGGTTATTGCAGCAAGGGAAGCAATGGCAGTCAAGACAAGCTGCTGGTCAAAGAAACAATGAGGAAAGTAGTACTGGGCTGGGTGAGAATGGTAAGAAATACGTGCAAGTCATTAATATGCCCTGATATGTTAAGTCAAATATGACTTTGTCCATCTTTTGAAAGCGAAAAGGGACTATATAAATGAAATATCTGCTACGATCAGTATTGATTTATCCTCATAAAACCAGAAGCCATAAGTAACATCACCTGGTTAAATGAGAATTTCTATGAGACCATACCAAAGCCTAGTTACAAGAAAGACTGGATCCCTGTGGATTTGCATTTCACAGATAAGTAATTTAGCTATTGGAGAAAGAGGCAAGCCTCAATTAAGCTTCTCTTGTAGCTGAGTTATAGGATTTATCTATTCTACCTAAATATGAGATTTTCCAAAGCTTTTAAGGACCTAAATCTGAGAACTCAACAACCTCTTCGAAATCAGATGAAATCAACAACACTCAACAACACCCAAGTCAACTGACTTGAGCTCACCCACACACAGTGTGAATTTTTAACTTATCTTTCTTTGACCTTATAAACTTGGTAAGAATGGAGTTTTTCTAGCTGCAGGAAAATACTCAAAAATGTGTAGGATAAGGTGAAATTTTACAAGGGGATTAAAAAAGAATATTTTAATGATTTTTCACAATTTCTGGAGACTCATTTTTCTCACACTAAGCATGAAAAGTATTCCAATCATATTGCTGTCTTTCTTCTGCACAACTTCAGTTTTCCACCCTATGGCGTGTTTCTATTTCAAGCAGGTACTTTCTTTTTCTCTCTTTGCCTGTATAGTGTTTCGCTCACTAAGACTAAGTACATGAATGAGTTTTCCACTGCTAAGAAAATATAAAATGATTATAATAGTTCCTTGCAATTTCAGATCTTGTCTACTCTGAACATAGGCAAGTATTAATTAGACTAAATATACTAAACAGCAGTAGTTCTTCCCTTATTGAACTGTACAGAGTCATCAGCTGTAAAACATGTTGGATATTGAACAATTCACTTCATTTGTTTCTGACTTCATAACTTGCTGTGGCAGCAGATGGCCTTGGTACAGTTATTAACAATAAAAATATGCTAAATATGAAAGATCTGTTATCTTTTCCATCCAAGCTATTCTGCAACCATATAAGCAACCCAAAATATAAACAAATACATAGGCTATGGCTAGCTAATTTAGGAAGCACTCATGCTTTCTCAAACTGCAGGGAGTCTTGTAATGTCCCTTTTTTGCCCTGGAAAGAATGTTCATCTGACCAGCAGACTCCAAACCATAGCACATGGTTCTGGCAACAGCTGCTGCTGTGAGGCACCTGCAGTCAAAATCCCCCAAATCTCCTTCCACTAGTTTGGCCATGTTTCTGGGTGTGCCAAGAAGTTCAGCGCCACAGTCTTGATGAGCATGGAAAAAAAATCCCAAGCCTGTTTTTTGTTTTAATAGATGTTTCTTATCTTCAGTGACTCAAAGAAAAAGGGGGAGAAAAAGACTTTTTCAAAAAGAAGATTTTATCTTCAGTTATTGGTAAATTTCCAGTTTGGTTTTTATTTATTTTCCTTATAAAGCTCACAAATTTCTTGCACTTGAGCCAAGACTGAGCCTGAATTTTGAGTGTGGAAAGAATTGCTAGATGTAAGGAGTACAATGTCAACCTCATAAGGAAACCAAAGACAACTGTACATATTGCCTGTCTTCTGCAAAGACCTATATTGAGTATCTTTCCTCTGAAGCTGATGTATAAAGTCAGAATCTTCTGAACTAAAAGGGGTTTTGTGAGGGAGGAAAAAAATTGTAATTTCACTTATGTACACAGTTGTCTCTACACACACACACACTCTCCAAAGCCCAACAAACGAACAACAAAGGCACTATAATGGATAACCTAAATTGCCAAACTTAAGAATTTTGTGACCTCCTGTGTAGTAAATAATTTAAGATTTTTTTATGGAAGAACAGTACTCCATTATCCAATCTAAGAGAGATAGAGGCTGAACCAGAGAAAGTCCCTTTATAGAATCTGTAGAAGTCAGACTTAAGAGTCCAGTTTAACATAAAGATAATTAGTTTTCTGATTTTTTTTTTAAACTCTGTTTTGACATTGTCGTGGTTTGACCCTGGCTGGATGCCAGAGACCCACCCCAACTTCTCCTGAAGGAGAGAAACTGGAGAATAAACCTGGTTACAGGCAAAAACAAGGCAAAACTATAAGTAAAGAACATAAAGGGTTTATTTTCTAACTAACAAGCTCAGAACTGCAAGGGAAGCATCATTTAGAAGGCAACCTTTCTCCCCCCACTCCTCCTTCTCTTACAATAGATGTAATATTCCCTTTTCCACCAGGAGAAAAAGGGGGAACATAGGGTAGGGGTAAACCAGGCAAGTTGGTATTTCTGACCAGATCCAGGGTAGGAACCATCTCTCTGCCCTTCCATAAAGTTCTCTCTCTCTCACAAGAGGGAAAGGTCTTTCATGACCCCTCCCAAGTGAGATCTCGACCTGAGGACGACAGTTCTTCTNGTTTTTCTCTAAAATACTTTAATTCATATAAATAATGATTTAGTGTATAAATTCCATTTAGTTATGAAGTAACAGTTGCTTCATTTCTAGAGACAGAAACAGCCTTGCTAGGCATAGTGTTAATTTGCCATAATATCAATGGCTGATGCAGAGTCTGGCATAATACTGTTCTCAGGTAATTTCAGGTGCAGAAAAATATGTTGATTGGAGGTTTCAAAGACAAAGCACTAAAGACGTAGCAGTAAGAAGGTATTAGAACCACTGATGCATGGTTCCTGGGCAAAACCCCAACAAACAGGATATTTGACAATAATGTTTGCATATCTTTTGTCTCTTTATTCTCACTGTGAATACTGAGGAAAATTGCACCCTTTATATGGAAAAAAACACAGGAATTGCTCAAAGAAAGAGTACAGTGATTATTATTCTCTCTGACAGCAGCAATATGAGTGAGATAAACCTAAACTCTTCTTCTATTCTAACCAGTAGGAGAGAACATTTCTAATCTTGGCATTTTACCTATTTCATGATGTTGTTTGTTCTTGCTATGTCCTAGACAAAGACATTGTTATTCTCACTTCTCTGTCCATTATAAAGAAACAAACAAACAAACAAAAATTAACTATCAAATTGAGGAAGTTCTAGTTAGCACCCATGCTTCAACTATTAATTCTGTTACCTAAAACGCAGGTCTCTTCGGCATATGAGCAAGTTAAGAGCACAGATGATTGAATGCCTGCAATAACCTGTAGTTCTTATGACAGTGAAAAGGAAGAAAAAGGCAGTAAGCCTCAAATTTTATAAGCAGCCTCCAAATAGCCTTCATTCTTTTGTACTTCTAGTTAGCAGGGGTCATCAGTGGAATTACTTTAAAATGGGTTTTCCAAAGCAGTCTGTAATTCATAATCAATTTGTTGCTAAATACATTTATATCCCCACATTTCCAAGAAATGGGTCTCGCGAAACGTCAAACTTGCAAATACGTGCAAGTCATTAATATGCATGCAGGCCGCATCCTTTGCTCCACCCCTAACCAATTAGGAGCACTGGGGAGCCTATTTGACTCCTCCCCATGGGCCCTCACAGCACAGGGGAGGAAAGGGAAGCGTTTCTGTGCCCTCTCTGCCTGGGGAGACCCCTCCCGAGAACCCCTAGACTTCTCTTCGGCAATGCTGCCACTTCCGCAGCTGCTGACCAGGCATGCTCGCAGCCCAAACCCTGCGCCACTGCTCTCGGCCCCTCCCCAACCCCGGTGCTTGCCACACACCGTCCCCACGCAGTGCAGGGGGGTTCAGCTGCAGCAGCAGAGTGAGCATGTCCTGCTGGCCGCCACGACCAGCCCCACTTTCCTGGGGCACAAGGAATCACAGAATCAGGTAACGTTGTAAGGGTGGGTCATCTGGTTCAACCTCTCTGCTCAAGCAGGTTCATCCTACAGCACATTACACAAGATGGCATCCAGACAGTTCTAGAAGTCCCTTCTAAGCAATTGCACACTTCCTGACAGCATAAAGCAAGAATCACAACCCTGGGTTTTATGTGAATGAAAATCCAACCTGCAGGCAATCTTTCATGGAAACATTTTCGTAGGGATAACTTCTGGGTTTTCCACAGTAGCAAAGAGCATGACTCTCCTACACTGTCCAGTTAATACATTTAATACGCAAATTGAACTACATAATAGTGCAGATGCAACCTGAAAAATTCACTGCTGCTCAAACGGAAAGGAGATATGATTGCCTTTAAAAAGTTTTTAAAAAAAAGTGGTTCCTAGGACTGCTGCTGTATAATCAAGAATATCAAACACTGTGTTAAGGCAAATGCTTGGTGTGGACTCTAATTTTGAAAAAATGTGTATATATAATAATATATGTGGTTAGTCTTTGCATCTAATGTCTCTTGAGAGGATAGGCTCTTTTGGATTGTTTTTTACTAATTGGAAACTCTGACCAATACAGATAAACAGACAAAGTTCCTTTAACCACAGAAGTCCTCACAGCATTCACCAGTCAAAGAGAATTCAGCTCTATACAGTTGCAGCAAGTCTCCAAGGGCTTTTCACAGAATCACAGAATACTATGAGTTGGAAGGGACCCACAAGGATCATCTAGTCCAACTCACCATCTAACACCCGTACAGAGACCAAACGCACGCCCCAGAGTGGTGAACATAAACCTAGAATTGGTGAACATAAACCTAGAGTTTGCAAAGGCCACTGTAGAACTACACTGGTCAGAGCTCAATTCAGAACCCGTCCTGCACAAACAGCTCGTTACTCACATTTACTCTTCTCTGCTTGCACCAACAGTCAAGATGAGACAGTAATTTACATTAGAAATCAGACAAGTACGCTGTGCTCAGAACACATTTAACCCATGTAAAGACCAGAAGTACTGTGGTACAGTTGTCACTGTTCTACCCTGAACTGATGGGATAAGATATTTATAGCCTGTCGGCTTTTTCTACAAGGCAGATAACAAAAAAAGTTATGCTGTTCATATATTTAGATCCTAGACATGTGCTTCTTTTTGTATTTTAGCTCAGGAAACCAACTAGCAGCTGTAGTAGCCTTTAGTAAGATGTTTGCTGAATTCCAGTCATGCTTCTTTCACAGCTGGACTTCCAAATCACGTGTTACTCTCACAAGGCATTTGGGCTTTACTCACACTGCTGCAGATGACATCCCTTCCAAGATCCTGCTTTCACTGCTGGGGCACAGATTTTCTCTTTGGAACAGTTTTCTACCTCGTGGTTGTGAGAGTGTATGAAATAATACATATGAGAAAATCCGCAGAACAGTACAGACTTTATTTCACCCCCTTTTAGGTCATTAGGAAATAGTGTAATAGCTTCAACAGGAGCATAGTTGATTCTGTAATAAAATAATGGATTTTTTACATATAACACCACAATTTCCTCACTAGATGGATTCATTACCCAGATCACAGACAGATATTTATGTTTTTATAAAAGTGCATAGAATTAATGAGAAACAGTGGTCCTGACATCCTGTTTACTATTTAAATTATTGAAAGTCTAAGCACAATACATGAACAGCATCCTATATCCTGTGACAATTGGAAACTGCATAGATGTTTGAAGAGACTGTTGAGTTTGCCATTTCCCCTACTTCAAAGGACTGAATTTCATTAAAAGTTGAACAAATTGTTTTGTCTATAATTAAAGATCTATTGGGTTTAAATCAGTCCATTACAGAAAGGGTATAAAATGATCTGCATAGAGAAACTTTGACATTTTTTGTAGCCACATTTAAAAGTATTTAACTTAAATTAGAAACCTTATAATTTCCTGTGTAAGAAAACACAAGCCTGTGCCCAGTATAACAGCATCATGGTGAACCCCTGGAGAAACACCACCACAAGAAGATAACTCTCTACCAGTAAAAGAATCCCATGCTCACACAATTCAAAGGGAGAAATGGTTGTTCGGCTTTTCAGACTCTACTGAAAGTCCAGAGCTAATTACTATTCATTACTAAGAAAAACAAAAGTTGAATTGGGATCAGTGTTTGGTAGTACTATATTTTAAAAACCATTGACTAAAAAGGTCTTGAAGTATCTAATGATTCTGAAAGTTCTTAAGAATGTTTTATTACTTTTTTTCTTGAACTGTATGTAGTGATCCCCATGCATGGGTGTGGGTGTTAAAAATTTATACATGGCTTTGATTTGAAAATACAGTCATTACCCTGTAGTCATCAAAAACCAGAATCTTAAATATGCAAGCAATGTAAATAATGAAGTATTGATAGAAGTAGTGAATCACATAGAACCACACACAGAATGTTCTGAGTTGGAAGGGACCCACAAGGATTATCGAGTCCAACTCCCAAGCTAATGCCCATACAGAGATCAAACCCACAACCCTGGAGCCATGGACATAACCTAATTCCCTGTCCCATCTTTCTCCTGAAGAGTATCCCGAGCTTTACAGAAAAGTTTACTTGGAATATACTAAGAAAAGAACCTAGACTAGTTAAAGTTAAATGGTTCTACAATTCCAGAGAAGGAGTATATTATAGATCGGGTTTGAACTGGTTCTTGCAATAATTTTGATATTTTTAAAATTAATTTATTTGGATCTAAAATGTAACTGTTAATGGCGTCAACAAATTTCAAGATACTATAAGCTACGCCAGGGGAGGTTTAGAATGAATGTTAGGAAGAGGTTTTTCACAGATTGCTCATTGGAGTGGTCTGCCTAGGGAGGTGGTGGAGTCGCCATCCCTGGAGGTGTTTAAGAGAAGACTCGATGAGGAGCTCAGTGACATGTTCTAGTAGGTGGGGAGCTGGACTGGATGGTCCTGTGGGTAGTGCCATGGTTTAGACAATGGATTGGTGTTGGGTTACAGGTTGGACTTGATCTCCAAGGTCTCTTCCAACCTTGCTAATACTGTGATACTATCACAGAATCACAGAATATTCTGAGTTGGAAGGGACCCACAAGGATCATCGAGTCCAACTCTTAACACTGTCTCCCTGGCAGGAATCGAACCTGGGTCTCCCACACGCCAGGTGGGGACACTTACCACTGTACTAAAGTGGATTTTTTTATGTTAAGATTAAATTCTTCTTGGAAAACCTTCTTGCCAAACTAGTAAAAAGCTGACTAATTTCCTAGTAACACCCTAAATGTGAAACCATTGTGAAAGACACATTTTTAAATACTCAAATATTTCACACCAATCCTGAAAGACAACACTTCTTCTTGCATACATTGGTGCAGTTCCCAGGCCCATGGAACAAGAGTTGTGGGCCTGGCAACCGTTTATCTTAGGTGTGAAAAATGTCTGTCAGGGAAAATGATGGTCAGTCTCCCTACTGACCACAGCTGAACTTCAGTCAGATAGTCAATCTGAGATTAATATTTTTCAAATATAAAAGGGAGGAGAGATTAGTTCAGTAGTGGGAAAAGGAAGTTCAAACAGAACCACAAGACTTGGCTCCTGGAGGGGAAAGCTCTCAGAGTAAAGAGGCAGTAGAAGGAAAAATTAAACATATCGAGAAATTCTTCTCTCATGTGGAATAAAATCTTGCAAACACATAACATAGCTCCCATTCACTTTACTAGAGCTATTTACTTTATGACTAAGAGTAAGACAGCAAACCAAGCTTTGCAAAGACATTTTGGTATAGCAAGGTTCTGCAGCATACCGCACCTTTTCCTGAATTCTTTAACATCTCACTCCAAACTACTTTTGCTTAGACCCAAAGAAATTCAAAGGGTCTTTCTGGAACCCTTTTCTGCAGAGCAGCTTGGTCTGGGGTGAGTTCTGGCCCTACTGTGACGATGGTGCTCCCCCCCTCTTCCTACCTGGAGACGCGCTGCCACCTGCCCAACACACTGAGCTGTACCAGGGAAGTGAACCAGCACTTCTAGGAAAGCATGTTTGAGTAGTAACTATTTCAGGTTCAGTTTCCTAATCTGTTTCACTGCAGAGCCACTGCAGATTCACTGAGGATTGCTGTACTGGCATGAGTAAGAAGGAAGTAAGCAACCAGGCAGCTAAATAGAGTCATCTATTTTAGCTGCCATTACATCTGAAGCTAACTGGGATATTCTAACAGCAGCCTACACTTCCCATTAATTTTTTACTCGAAATAGTATTATCAGTTCTTAGGGATTCTCTCAGAAGCTGGAGCAAAACCAGGGAAGACTGTTAAGTTAGATGTGCTTCTAATGGATTTTCTTGCTCAAAAAGTTCCTGCTGCTGCTACACCTAGAAGTCGAGGTTCTAGGAAGTATTTTAAATAAGTGATGATTCACAGACTATATGACATGCCAGTCTACAAAACCATTAATTGAAAGTCTTCGTATTTGCTTCAATTTGAAATTTGTAGACTGTATTCTCACAAGAAATTAGTATTCTTTGTATGACTATCTTACTTAAATTGTGATACAGTGAACCCCCGTTACTCGCAGGTTGTTGGGTCTGGTCGGCCTCCCGCAAGTCATGAAATCCACAAAGATAGAGAACCCACTACGTAGTCAAGTACACCATGCCCGTAGCCAGGCCCCCTCCCCTAATAAGGTTGGGAAGAGGGTGGGTCCTCGGAGCAGGGCTTGTTTCAGATGTCTGTCTGTGCTCCACTGAGATCACCGGGGATGGGACCGGCACGGGGCGGCGGGGCAGCGGCGGCACGGCAGCAACGGGGACGGGATCGGAATCGAGGTGNTAGCTTCTGCATATGTGCTGAGGTTGCAGAGTTCACGGAAATATCACCAGCAAATATGAAGCTCGCAAATAGCGGACCGCGAATACGCGGGGCTCACTGTATGATGCAGCAGACACTTCCCAACTAAATGGTATCATTGGGTGAAATTCTACCTGAGCTCCTGCCCCCAAATCCTCAGTTATTGTCTATATATACAAGGCACAGTGGAAAGAAAGAGAGACAGGAATAGTTCAGGGAATGAGTGGGGGTGGTATTTTTTTTTAAAGTCCCAGAGAACTCACAAAAAACAGTCTATTAAGGCAGCCAAAATAAAACTTAAGATCCTGGTCTACATCAGATCTCTAGGTCCAAAAATATCTTTAATNGGGGCAGCGGCGGCACGGCAGCAACGGGGACGGGATCGGAATCGAGGGGGGGGGGGGAGCGAGGACAGGGGATGGAGCTGGCTATGCGAGCGGGGAATGGGGGGGCAGGGCACGAGGCCGGCACTGTGAGCCACGGCAAGCAAGCAAGCAGGATAGGGATGGAATCAGGGCAGGGGTGTGCCAGCGCCATGAACTGCGGCAAGTGAGCAAGACAGGATTGGGGCAGGGGTGTGCCAGCGGTGTGCCAGCATCGCGAGCCGCGGCAAGTGAGCGAGCGGGACGGGAACAGAATCGGGGCAGGGGCACGCCACAAGCCCTGCGAACGGGGCGGGGGGAAGCGGGGACGGGGCTGGCTGTGCAATAGGGGAGGCGGAGGGGGCGGAGCCGGTGCCGCGAGCAGCAGAGATGGGGGCTGATCCGACTGAGGTCGCGGTAGCTTCTGCATATGTGCTGAGGTTGCAGAGCTCACGGAAATATCACCAGCAAATATGAAGCTCGCAAATAGCGGACCGCGAATACGCGGGGCTCACTGTATGATGCAGCAGACACTTCCCAACTAAATGGTATCATTGGGTGAAATTCTACCTGAGCTCCTGCCCCCAAATCCTCAGTTATTGTCTATATATACAAGGGACAGTGGAAAGAAAGAGAGACAGGAATAGTTCAGGGAATGAGTGGGGGTGGTATTTTTTTTTAAAGTCCCAGAGAACTCACAAAAAACAGTCTATTAAGGCAGCCAACATAAAACTTAAGATCCTGGTCTACATCAGATCTCTAGGTCCAAAAATATCTTTAATAATACATTCTTTGTTAGATTCTTCTGAAGTAGGCTACAAAATCCCAACAAACCTTGAAACAGTGTCTCTTCCTCCTCTGCTTACTGACTTGAAAAATCATAGTGAATTAATTTTAATGTGGTGATTAAAAAACCCATAAAGATTAGAGTTCCACTGATTTTATGTTGAATATGTCTGAATTTTATTAGTCATTTGTTAATTTTCCCAGAATTTTAGACAAAAAATAATTATATTAAATTACACTGTTACATTATACCATTATGTGCCATATTTAAATCAGGTTTAAATCAATTAAATGTGCCATATTTAAATCAGGTTAAGTAAGGGCATATACAAAACACTATGAAGTCAAATTCTAAATATGAAGAAAAATTCACTGACTAAACTATGATCACATACATTATGAAAGCACAGGAAAACAGTGTCAGTTTAAAGCTTCTGAAAAAGATTATATTACTCTAGCTTGATTCCAAAAAAATGCCAAAATAACAGACAAGATACTGTATAGCTAGAATAATTCTTCCCTAAATTTTCACATCATTATAAAAACATTTTCACAGTAGTTCAAATTAGATTTGGTCTGAGATATTTCAATAGTGTTTCTTATCAGATGGAGAAAACAGAGAAGTTCATACATTTTACAAACACCTACCACATTACCAATTAGCAGGAGCACACTGACTTGGTTGCCTTGGGAACATCTACAGGCTGCCACGCTTTTGAGGAATATTTGTTAGTTTGCTTTATGTTTTTTTGCTGCCTAACATTATCACAGTATCATAGTGTTGATAAGGCTGGAAAAGACCTTGAAGATCGTCAAGTCCAACCTATAATTCAACTAAAACCTAAGAGCTATAACATTCATATCATGGCCCTCAACACCTCATCCAGTCTACCCTTAAACACCTCCAGGGACAGCGATTCAACCACCTCCGCAGGTAATGCGTTCCAATGCCGGATCACTCTTTCAGTGGAAAAAAAAACAAACCCTTGAAAGTTTTGTGCAGTTCAGGAATGGTCAGGCATTTTGTCAAAACCTGATCCAGAGGTAGTCACATGTATGAGCTGGTGAGAGGAAAAGGCAGCACAGTGAAGGTGGGCTTTCTGTCAGTAACGCAGCACTTAGGCCGAAGTTATTTCCTTATGAGTTTTACATTTCAAACAACATATGTTCTTTTGTTGGATAAATTGCCTTGAAATAACTCCTTCTCAACTGTGAGCTGTACATTTTGTGCTTATCAGTACTAGTACTCATGTAATAACTCTTAAAAATGTACAGGTTTTTGGTGGTTTTCCCAAATATTGATTCTTGTTACTCATTCTTTAGAGAATTCACAGTAGATTCAACATTTTTGATATATCTAGGGCACCAACATATTCTGTCCGTAGTTTCCTTACAGGTCTGAAACTATAAAAAAAACAATGATCCTATTAAACTGTTGCATGAATATGTACAAAAACTAAGTAAGTGCCTGTGTAAATTCTCATTTCATCTGAGGTCAAAAAAATTACGATGGTTTATGATACTTGAGAATATGAAACATAAATTTCAATGAATATTTTCAGATATGAGTGAGGCAGACAGTATGAAAGTTTTATGTTCTAAGAACAAGGTACTACAACAGTTATGGGACTCTGCATAAACATGTTTATGCAGACAGATTATGGATTCTTAGGCTTCTAAAGCAGTGTGAAATAGGAATTGACTTAAATCTTGCAAATTGTACTTTTCAACATTGTTTCTCAGTTTCCTTGGAACACATCTAGAACAAATTTAATTATTGTGAATTTTTCCCCATTGAGTTAACCTTTTCCTTTTGCTCCACCAATGAAATCCTAGGCTCATTCAACCAAAGCAAACAGCATTATCAGGGTGCACACCTGTGTAAACATAACTCAGTCCTGCTTCCTGCTATACCAAGGTTTTTCTGCTGTAATGATTGACTGACATTTTTTGTTTCTTTATAGCTACTCTAAAGTCTGTTGTAAAAATTGTTTCTGAAGTAAGTAGCAGCACAGCCTGCATTTGGGGATTGACCACCAGCATGATAGAATTAATTCCTTTTACTGAATTGAAAGGAAACAATAGTATACAATGGAAATTTAAGAACAAAGATGCTAATACTTCAGTTGTCTATTATCCATGTGCCTTTTTAAATCTAGATTTCACAACATGATTAAAGACAACGTAAAACATCAGGGAGTACAGCTTAAACAAGTACATTTTTTCTGTACTTAAACTAAATGACAGCCTTTGATTTTGCTTAATAACAAATCACTTTTAAATGAGAACAAAGAAGTCTAACTGTAATTACCACTTGGACACTGGTGATTTGTTTTAGTGGCTCCTGTCAAAGAACCAAAAATAAATAAATGGAGCACCAACAGCCTCTTGCAAGGTCCTTGTGTACTTATTTTCTGTTGACTTTTTAAAAGTCACTTCAGGTACTTCATGTAAGTGTCCCTTTTCTGAATCCCAAACAGCAAGAAAGTTTGTATAAAGGTTATTTATGAACCAGCCAATTTAATCAATGCTGAATGTTCAACTATTCATTACAAACCAATTAAACATAACAAATCAAGATTTTTACTGACATGAAAACTGCATTGTTTTCATGTTTTTTATACATTTTAGAGTTTGGGGATACATGATCTAAAATGAAGTACCAGACTTGGGGGCTACGAGAGAAGTTGACTATAATAGATTTTATTTGGACAGTTGAAGGGTGATTAAGATGGGACTAAAGGGAACCTAAACTTCCCAGCTTTACTGATAAAACACTATAGGATAATGTAAAGTTAGGAAAAGTAAATGTATCTCTTCCTAAATATATTTTCTTCCTAACTGCTAAAAATAAATGCTGCTACTGCTAATAAACTGCTGATAAAGTGATTGCTTGATTAGCTCAGATGATAAATTGTATTGGAACTGCTTGACACGCATTTTTCTTCACTGCACCTGTATGGTGCCATGTTTTAGATTGGAACCCAAAACAGTGCTAACAATACACCAATGTTTTAGGTATGGCTGGATGGTACTTTCTCAGCATCAAGTTCCACTTTGGTTTTTCCCTGTGTCCCCTAACTGTAAGGCTGGTGATCAGCAAAAGGCCAGGAGGCAAAAAGGCAGAACAGCGCATCCCAACCAAGCAAGGGGACACTATGCTATATAACTTCATTCTCAGCAATAAAACTGAGGTGACTTTTCCCAAAGTAGCTGTTACCTGGGGACTGGCCTGGTATCAGTTAGCTGGTGGGAGGTGGTGAGTGACTGTCTTTACATAATTTGGTGAATGGTTGGGGCTTTTTTTTCCCTTTACTTATCAAATTGCCTTTATCTTGACCTATGAAATTTTCTTGCTTTTGCTTTTTCAATTCTCTCTCCTATCCCACTGCAGGGTGGGGGCTCAGTTGCCAGCCAGAGTTAACCCACCATATATATTAATGAACTACAAATATACAGTGTACAAAAAAAATAGGAAAGAATGTTAAAAGTGTCCAAGCAGGGAATATGTGATTTTTAGATACTGGCCAGTAGAAGGGTCAGTATTAAACATCAGTAAAATAGCAGGAGAGCTGTTTTTTATCTTTCTTCTCCAGAAGAAAAACCATGAATCTTTCAGCAAACTAGCTTTGTTGCCTTGATGAATTACTGTAATTTGAGGTACTTTGAAGTGTTTCCACATGTGTACACTGAATTGCAAGAGACAAAAAAGTGTGTGATAGAATAAACATTGCATTATATATGAAGATGACTACAAAAGTCTAAGGAATTGTCCCTGAAATATGTAGCAGGACTGGGATCATAATATCATCATAATCTGCCAATTCTTGTGTTCATCTGTTCTACTCGTCTGCCAAAACATCCGCTTTGCACCAAAATTAAAACATCAAGGCACAACATCCCAGTATATTTTGGCCAGCAGGACACTGAGCAACCTAATGCATTGGGTTTCCCTCATGTAGAGCTCTGCACTCAGACTGGGTCCTTCAGCTAAGGAGAATCCAGTATTCATTTTACTGTCATTGTCATACTTATGTTTTTAAGAAGGAACCTTGCAGTTAGCTATAGGTAATTTTTAGGAGCAATTCAATTCTCTGACACTACTTCCCACTTTTTCAAATAGCTTTTGCTTGTTGTTTCTTAAGAAGTGAGTCCCTGCCTCACATATATGTCACCCACTCCCATGGACCTTTAACAGTGGTCTATGTTTGATAAAAGTACTAGGAATTTCCCCATCCTTTAGCTAACACCATAAATATCAACACCTAACAGAAAAATGCCAACACACACTTCCTGGATTCCTCATTTTTGGAAGCTCTCAGCTATGTCAGAATGCCCTACAGATCCTGAGAATATTCCACTATATCTACTCTTTCACCTTCAGCAATCCGTCTGAAACAGTGGATTTATTTCTCTGTCTCCTACTTGACAAGCTGAAAGCTGTTTCCTTCTCTTTGTGGAGAGTGCTAACTGATCTTGATGACCAAATAAATCGACACTATGTAGGGATGAATCTGTTAAAATATTTGAGATATATCCTTCTGTCTTCTATATATGACAAGGAGAAGTAACTTGTTTAAATAAAATATTTTAAAAGACGACAGCAAAATTTTCTTTTACATTTACAACAAATAGTAGTATATTGTAATGTACATTGCTCATATTGGATATTAGTCCATGGAGACTGGATCGTATGAGTCTAGAAAGGAAAATGAGAAAAAATAGGAGGAAAAAAGATAGAGACAAGAAAAGTTAAATTCACCAAAATTCTGTTCGTAGAACAAGATTTGGAATCACATGCTTTCAAGGGCCCCCCCTCTAGAATTGAACATCATATTTCCCTTTCTCTTTTTTTCTCCATAGAAACAGTGACAGCGTTTTCATTTCTCAAGCTTGTCTGAAGGCACACAGACTTCTCTGAATAGTACTGTAGGTCTCCAGTTTTGTTTCAAAAATATATGATCTCTGACAACTATCATTGCTTGCCCTCCCATTCCAAGCAAAAATCCTGAAAGTTTGAAAGCATTCTGAGCTCCACTTTACAGAAAAGTAAGGCGATGTTTTTTAAATGAGATGCCAGAATTACCAGAAGGTTCTCTGCGTGCAAAAGACACAGCATGAACAGAACTACTTTCAGGAGTCTACCCTTCTTTCAATTTTACAACATTGTACAATGTCTATTCCACTTTGGGATGCCTCTGTGCTGCCATGTGCAAGCTGGCACTGAAACAGAGGATTCTTACAAGACACCAGGTAATCACTCACATATGCATTTACCTCTACCCTGCCATGGATTACCTCTGTCACACATTTCACACGGGTTGTTCAGCCTGGAGAAGAGCAGGCTCAAAGGTGACCTCATTGCTGTTTACAACTACCGGCAGGGAGGTTGCCATCAGGTGGGTGTGGACCTCTTCTTTCAAGCTGACGACACCAGAATGAGAGGACATGGCCTTAAGCTACGCCAGGGGAGGTTTAGACTGAATGTTAGGAAGAGGTTTTTCACAGAGAGAGTGATTGCTCATTGGAATGGACTGCCCAGGTGGTGGAGTCGCCATCCCTGGAGGTGTTTAAGAGAAGACTGGATGAGGAGCTTAGTGACATGGCCTAGCTGGGGGGTGTAGGGCTGGATGATCCTGTGGGTCCCTTCTGGCTCGGAGTGGCCTGTGCGCCTGTGAGGGAACTAGGTTTATGTTCACCACTCTGGAGTGTGCGTTCGGTCTCTGTACGGGCATTAGATGGTGAGTTGGACTAATGATCCTTGTGGGTCCCTTCCAACTCATAGTATTCTGTGATTCTGTGTGATTGTGTGATGTTTCCTGCGCTTCTTGTGGATGAGTGTCACATTAGCCAATTTCCAGTCTTGTGGTACATCACCAGTAAGTCAGGACTGTTGGTAAATTATGGAGAGTGGCCTACCAAGTTCATCTGCTAGTTCTTTCATCACCCTCAGGTGGATCCCATCTGGTCCCATGGACTTATGAGGATTCAAGACGCTCAGTAAGTCTCTAACTACCTCCTCCTGGATTAGAGGGGTGCTATATTGCACCCCTACTCCTTCCATCAGCCCACAAGTCCAGTTGTCCTGCAGGCAATCTGTCTTACTCTTAAAAACAGAGGCAAAGAAGGCATTAAGTATTTCTGCCTTTTCCTCATCTCTGATTACTATATTAGAAGCATCTATCCTATCCTTAGTTTAATAAGTGGTGTGCTCAGGTGTTTTTTATATCCACTACTTTCTACAAGATATACATTTCACAATGACTGTTTTCACATTAAAATATTTTAATCCATGAGGAGAATCTAGCTGCCTGAAGGTATGACAGAAAGCAAGTTAAGAGAGGGTCAATACTGTCAAAACTTGCACAGTCCTGCTAATACACAGGGAAAATCCAGCTGTCTCTTTCCCAGGGACAAAGCTATGGATACTCTCAAACTGCCCCAAGCACTAAATTTGTTTCACACTGTACCACCACATGCTAGAAAACTCAGCTTGAGCTAAGAGGATGGAAATAGATTAAAGAACAATTGATCATATTACAAACATAGCCAGCCAAAAAGTGCTGATCATTGCTAGGGTGATTTAGGAGCTTCTCATGTTCCAGATTGTAGCTTCAGGATGGCATTGATTTTCAAACTAGAATAGCCATGGTAAGAGATTTTTTAAATAAGCCAGATAAAATCAGAGAAGTACATGTGCAGGTGTAATGGCAACCTCACCAAGGCAGTGCAGATGCTGGCATTGCTTTTACTGAAGCGTTTCATTTTCCTTCAGGTCAATGAAACGTCTCCTAAGTGCGTTTTACTCCATCAAACCAAATACAGGTAAATGCAACTCTTGACAACAACACAGTTTGGTTCATTGTTCTGATGAATGTTGTGAAGAAGGGTAACACAGGTACCCCCAAACCACCAAGCAGTGGAAGGACTTAGGAAAATTTTCAAAGATAAGAACACTAAACATAATGGCGCGTACACCAGGCATAAAAGAATGTAAAAACTCTTCTTGTCCGAGCCTTCTTAATGCCTTTCTTGGCTCTCCCTCACGGGGGCTCTGAGGTTGTCTGTGAAGGAGTTACATTTTCAGGGAGTTAACTGCTCTGCTAGGCTGGAGCGCCAGGGGGGCCGTGCGAGGGAGGGAGTCAAATTAGTGTATTAATGAGCTGCCAATCAACGTGGAAGGCGGGCTTTGCAAAACCCGAATAAGACCACAGTTCTGTAGTATAGGAGACCTGACTGTATTTCTAAATTCAATTCATACTCCATCTTAATTGACACCAGGACATATAATTAGCAGTGCAGACAAGGAAAAGTCTGTCGTGGAGTCCACAGATTTTGACAACCTAAAATTATAGATTTTCTTCAGACTTCCACAATCTTTAAAAAGCATCTGCTTATCAGCACACACTCTGCAGCATACTGTAAAGTCTCTGATATGGCACAACAAAGATAATTTTGTTATGAGAACTATTAATTATGAATTCACAGTACCAGATTAACTTTGCAGGGGCAATTTGGAAATGAGACACTTAATGTGGTTAAATTTTTTTAGTCTTCCCTGAAGACTTAATACAGCTAAATGGATCTCTATCACTTATTGATTTCTGAGAGATCAAAATGTAAGCAGAAAATCCTGCTTTCCACTTTTCAGAGTGACTCAACTATGTGTATATTGCACTTCCTCCATCTGAGAAACATCTTGTCGTTGCAGATATTTAACATGCGCTATCATTTATTTGGACAACATTCAGTTTTGTGGACCAGAAAGGTGAATGTTGCTCCAAATTATGGAATAATTCAAAAATTGGATCACAACTACAAAGAATACAGTGTTTTGCTTTCTTTTCATTTGCCACAATCTAATGACTTTTATCTAAATTTTAACAGAAACGTGAAAAACTCCATAAGTGAAACCTCGGCATTAAACATTTATATCTGTACTAAATATCTCACAATAAATATTTTAATACAGTGTAAAGTTAGACACATTTTTGTTGCCTTATTTGAACATTTTTCTGTATTTGAACATTTTTCTGTATTTTATGAGCAAAAATCAATGAGAATTTTTGCAGATCTATCAATATTAGTTGCCAACTCTTCGGCAACTTGGAAGGTTCTCTGCTACAATCTCTGGTCATTATTATGTATGCAAAGTTCAGATAGGTTCTTTCTGGGGTTCATTCCTTTAGCATAAGCCCACGTGCACAGACAATAGTACTCACCCATGTCAGTATGTCTGTGTATGTTTACTCTAGTACAAAGAAGTACAAAGCAGTCAATCAACTCAAAAAATATGAGAAGTGTACATAAAGCAAAAACTAAAGGTTAGCCCATTAAAAATACACTGTTGCTTATTCACTCAGTTTTATTTTTCAGTAAATTAGTCCTCATTCTCCAAGATACATGTTCAAGAGTACCAAAAATCTGCTGCCAGTTACTTCAAAGAATTTTTTTTTTTTTCAGTAAGCCCCAGAGTGTTGCAAATCACTAAAATGAAATTATGTACAAAACCCACAACAAAGTATTCCCCTTTAATTCTGCATGAAGTATTTCTCTCTAGTTATGTCAGGGTAGGAACCAAAATTTTGTCTTTTTATTACTGCATCTTTACCCATATAAGAATAAGATTCTACAACACAAAAATGAATAAGAGCTGAATAATATGCAAGATCCAGATGCTATATGAATAAAACAAAGCACTCATTACTGAAACATCACAGCATTTAGTTATTTATAGACTCTATTCAAACATCACCATTACCAAGACAGCACATGCTACAATACTCTTTTTGAATAGCCTTTCAAAGTACTTGAGAGATCTATTTTACAAGCTTGTACCACCATCCAGAGAAGAGTAATCTATATAAGTGTAGAAGTAAAATGCAGCAGGCAAACCCATATACTTGAAGGAATAAAGAACATCTAATTACTTTTCATGTAAAAGGAGTGTTGAAATGTTTTTCTGTAATGCCGACATTCACTCTGAGATGCCTTCTCACAGATCTATTACCCTCAGAGATGCAGGGTTTTTAAACATGGACTGCTATTTTGTAAGAGACCGCTTGAAGAAAAAGAAGAAAACTGTTTGTTCTGAGCTGGCACGACCAATCCATTGTATGTGTTTTTCTGTCAGTTAGGACTCCAAGACAAACTTCATCAGTAAGTATCACTTTGCCTTTTGGCCCAACCAATTAGTCTTTTCAGTGTAGCCCTGCCTGCAGGGCAAAACAATGAAATAATATCCTTGCAAATAAGTGGATTTCTTCAAAAGACAATTTGTGAAATCCCATTTCCACAGGCAAAGGGAATAATCAGGCAAGAGAGGCTTACGAACAATGACATCCAAAAGTTTTTCTAGGCAGTTCTAAAACCTTCCCCTCTCATTGCTTTTTTCAAGGTCTGAGGAAAGACAGACCTCTAGGCAAGCACAACCCTACTGAACTTCTCAGAGGATTCACATTAAGTACAGAATTACCCCCTTGGAAGCACATCTGCCTGCACAGCTGGAGCAGCCAACACTATGTTGCACCATCAACTCCTCCTTTTCTCCTTGTCTTTCATACTGCTCTTTTTCCCTTTCTCTTCCTGGTGGACACACAGACTTTCCTACACAAGCCAGTTGCATGGGGCCAATATCCCAAAGGTAATTTGGACTCTCAAGCCCACATCTGAACTTCAGAGCTCTTGTGAAGACACTTTTGGGTTCACAGATAGTGAGCCACACTCCCAATCAGCCAATGCACAGATCTACTCTGACAAGTCCATGGGCAAGAGAAGCCCAGGAGCAAAAGGGCCTTCAAAGATCTTCCTTCTGATAGCACTAGAGAGATTATTTCCTAACATTTGTCCTGGAAGGAACATTGCTTACCTAAAAGTAGAGAAGGAAGCAGTGGGACAGCAATTTTGGCCATAGAGATGTAGTGACATGTTGTAATAATGTGACAGGGCAATGTGAATGATGCCTCCATCTGCCAGGCAACTCTGCCTTCCACGTGCCGTTAAGACAACATGGCCACCTGCCACATCTAAAGTGCTCTGCCTCATAACCACACCGGGCTTATGTGAAAGCATGTTTGATCCAGACTGTCCTTTCACTATTTGTGTCACTCTGTGTGTCCACAATGAGATAAATACAGACATTTCTGAAGGTAGGACCTGACATGACAGCAATAGTTGTAAATGTCTGTTCAGAAACTAAATGAGGACAGAACAACCACTGGTGTTTTACTCCTCCCTGATTTTCTGCGTTTGGCATAAACCTCCATATTGTATAAACAGACTCCTCAAAAACACAATACATATGAAAATACAGGGGTGTAATACTGATATGAAGACACTGAGTTCATTTAATAAGAATGATGCTGTGCTCTACAGCTACCTAGATCATGAGTCACAGGTTGAAAAGTTTATTAGGGTTCTCTCACTTCATTATCTTTCATAGTTGCATATTTGTACACATTGCTCTTCCACACTGACAGTCCTCAAATAGCCATTACAGGATGCATCTTTACCAGTGTGTGAAAACACTGGTAAAGGTCAGAAGACAGATAAAAACAAAATTTAAAAAAAATTTTTTTTTTGGTTTGGTTATTTTTCTTCATTTTGTCAATATATTTTTTAAGAAGCTTTTATTGATTATTTGATCAGGTTTTGACAATTTTCATTTCGTTGATTAATGCTCAGATTAGCAATACTTTCTCATCTATAATATGTGTCACCAGATGAGTTCTAGGGAGTTTGCTATTTTCAGAACATAACCACAGGTTAGACAATATTCTGCTCAGAATTTCCCTCACCCTTGCTGGCCAGGCTGCCTCACTATACTGCCCATTTCTGTCCTTGAACTCAAATATCTGTTTGAAATGAATTTCGTATCTGCACCTCATACATATTACTCAACTGATTTCCTTATGTCTCCATAAGTGTTGATGAATGAAGTTATCAGCTGTAAGATGTTTCAGTGTTGCACACGTCTAGCATTTACACAGCACTATGAACAGTGCTAGTAACATTGCTGTCAAAACAAAAGCTGAATGTGGTATTAACTCTGCGCATTTTCCCAATTCATCTGCCTTCCTATAGGTAAAAAATTCTAAACTGGAGACACTGCAGAGTTTTTAAAGGCCAAGTCTTTGTCTTTCCATTCCTTAGATGTGTATTTCTGAAATGACTGCAAAATTAGAGGTCCTAGAAAAATAAATGCTTTTCTATGCTATCATTTCCAAAGGAAATATATAGACATATAAGTTAAAAATTAAATGCAAAGCTTTGCTGTGAGGCTACTGAGTCAGAAATAGAAATTAAGGAGAATATCTGCCCTTGCATATTCACTTGCCTTTCCAGTAGAGGCCATTAGTCTTTAAATGTGTATGAAAAGGACACACAAGCCTGCACACAAAGAGCACATATTAAGGACACTAAATAAATTAAGGGCACTTAGCATGTCAGGGGAAAAAAAACCCAAACAAACCAAAAACCAAAACAACATTATATACTTTTTGTGTCTCCAAGCCACTTCTGCACAGTCACCTTTCTTCTCTTACAGGGACAACCAGGGATTCCTGGGACAGAGGAACAGGGAGAATCCCAGTTCCTCTTCCAACTGTTTCAATGTTTTATAAACATATATTAAGACATCTTTGGTTTTGATTAACTTATGAAACATTTCGTCTTTTAGATAGATATGCTTAAATGCCGTAAAGAGTGAAAACCATAATCATGAATGTCCTGTTAAGACAACTTGACTTGCTTCTTGCAGAAAGTTCTTACAGTCTGTTTGTTCCCACAAAGTGTTTATAGTGAGAAGGCAGCATACCTGTGCTTTGAAGCTAAACAAGCTTTTTTAACAAGACTTATTCTAACTGCAAACATAAACAGTAAGATGAATGAATGAAAATACCTAAGCAGTCTTACTCCTTATCTTTCCCAAGTTCTTCAAACACTTCAAAACCTGATATAGTCTGTTACATCTCAAAACATGTTCTGTGAGAACAGTTTCCAAGCAGCTTACTGGAATGGCTCATAGGTAGCTGAATATTTGAAATTCCTTAGCTCTTTTCTACACCTAAACAAAAAAAAAAAATCATTTTGCTAGGTAAACAGTTTCAGAACTGGAAAAAAAACCCAACAAAAAACCAAAACTAACCAAACAAACCATCAAAACAACACTGTCAAAGAAACATCTCAAGCCAAAACCTTTTTCTGAGCAATGAGTCTTGACGCCTTAATTATGATGGGCTCTGTCTCTTCACTAAAGGGCTAGATTGCATTTCACATGCTTCTGGTGAAACATCCTGTTATATTCTTTTAGTTCCTTCCAGGACACTCATCTGGGTTTTGAGGAACCCCATTTACTTCTTTATTTGAGATTGCAGCCAAGAAGTTCTGCACTGCAAAAACAGTATCTTCTCAAGCTGTCAAAATTTTGTATCTTAATGGCTACATACATGGTCACTTCATCTCCTGGTATTTCTCCGCCATCTTATGGATGTCCATGTGACTCTTTTCAGTGTCTGGTGCCCCTTCTTACACAAGAAATTCTATATAGTTACTAGTTAACTAGTTTTCTTAACAGGTTTTAACTAGTTTTCTTACCAGATTTCTCCCATCTGAAAAGAGGAAGTTATCTCCTGCCTCTGGCCTAGGGTCACACAACACCATTAGCCACATCTCATGCAGGAAAACCTTTGAGACAATATTACTCTGACTCACAGGTAAGAAACTGAAGGCACAAAGAGTGGGGTTGACTGAAGTTGGCTCAACTGTTTTTCAGTAGCTTTTATCAGTGAAAAAAAATTGAAAAAAAAGAAGTGTCTGATTTTGTGATACGTATTTTGTCTAAAATAAAAAAAGTTTAGAAATTTTTCATGAACTTGAAGGTTTGCATTAAAATACCATGAAAATCAGACAGTGGCTATGGTTTTCTGTTTGAAAATTTCCACATGAGAATAAAAATAATTTTTAGAAAGTCAAGTTAGCCTTATGAACTGATTAACTAGTAGCAAAGGAAAAATAAAGTAGAGCTGGAGAACAGTCCCCACCATTTCAGACTTTAATCATCAGATTATCCTAATGTAACCCTTCAGATATGCCAGTAAACAAATACATAATTTACCTGGGAATGAATGAAGCAAGATTTGTTACCCTGATAACAGAAAGACATTTCATAGCTGAATAAAAAAAAAAAAAAAAAGAAATTTTATGGGGAATTTCTGTGCTCCAAATTATGTTTTAAACCTTTTTACTCAGGTGTATGTGAAAACAGTATCCATTTTCAAGAGATACATTTCTTTAAAAAGAAAAAGTAAATGTGCCTTCAATGTTTCTCCTTAGATCTACATTTAATATTAATGTGAAAATAAGGAAGATAATGCTACACATGGTTAGGAATTATATCAACAAAAATGAGGAAAATGGGAATGGGTATGACATCTTAAGGATCTTTTTTTTTTGTGGAGGTGCATACCTATTTATATTAGATGTTTAGTCCCTGAGTAGAGTAGATTTATAGTCCCATTTGGAGAACTATTTGGCCAAAAGCAAATCATCAAATATCTTCTAACATTGAATTAAACAATATTCTACTTGCTTATGTCTCTTGTGTGAAATATAGGGAAATATGATTAAGTTCTTCCACCTGACGCAGGCAAGGACTAAAGGAAAAAAATTAAAAAGCAAAAAATATTGTGTTCTGGGATCCAAGCATGCTACAGAAGCTCTTTAAATACAGCGTGACTATTTCTGACAGCACTAGAGGGAATCTGGCTCTTTTTTATTCCCTCTACACAAAAGGCTTCAAAAGAGCACAGATTTCTTTTAGTTAATATTAAAAAGAGAAAAAACAGTCTCTAAAAATTCCATGGGTATGAAAGCTGATTTCCAGAGCTGAAAACCCGTTAAGAAGGAACTGATACCCAATAGCAAACACAGCTGCAAAGTTTTCATCTCTCAGGAGTGCAGACAGCAGCTGTGCTTCAGCCACCAGCCAGCAACTGGCCAGAAAGGCAGCTCTGTGAGAACTGCGTTGAAGTCTCCATGGTAAAAGCCTACTCCTGAGCTGCCTTTCAGTCATCACCTCCTGCTACCCAAAACTTTTCAGAAATAATCACTCCAAAATTTGTAGCTCATGGGGATTCACACCGATCACGGAAGAGTCGCTGGGCCAAGTCTTAGCCAGCAAGTGCCAGCCAAGGGGTGAGATTTCACTAACCAGTTTGGGCAATTTCACAGCTTTCAACCACTGAAGAGGAAAACTTCCCACCTCCAGAGCTCTCACCACTTCTGTCTGTACACTTCCTCTTTTTCCTTCACATCTGTTCTGCTGTTTCACAGATCTCTTTTGTGAATCAAATCAATTTGCTAACCTGGCAGAAAAGTAACCAGCAAAACCAACTACATAGATAGTTTCCTATGGAGCTATTGAGTTGAAAGGCTTCACAACGTGAGGTCCAGAGCCAGCAGAGAGCGGAGCATGGGGGTCAGCCTGCAGGAAAAGGCAGAAGACATGTAGCAACACATGCCCTTGGCAACAGAAATGCAACACTGGATCAGCTCAGTTGCTCCTGAAACAGCAGAATATACCTAACCTAACACAGCAAAAAAATTCAGGGTAACACCATAATTCACATTAAGTTGGCTAAAGCAGACTTTTCTTACGTGCTGTGAGATCACTAAGTTTGGGAACTAAAAGTTGTTTTTTTCTGAGAGATCCAATTTACTAGTTTCTAATTACCCCAAAACTGATGGGCTTAAAGGGTTACAGCCCTTTGTAAGGCTTCCATTTACCTCCATTAAATTAGGATCAAAGTCTGGAACTTCATCATTCTACTGTAATTACTTATTCTTAGATGCATGCCTGAAAACTTAAAAATACTGCTAGTATCTGATATGTAGAGACGTATTCACACAAATAAAGTGCTGTTTTGATATGCATTGCAAACATATTAATATTTCTGTTGTTATTCCTGATTCAATCATTATCCCTGATGAAAGCATAAAGCCACTTGCACTAGAATACTTATCAACTCATTTTTGCATGCCACAGAATAATGAATTAGAGCATTCTGGGTTTTATGCCTGGTTTGCTTATTTCAGAAAAGGGAAAAACTAAATTAAACTTTCACTTATCGGTGTATTTGTATTATCAATAAATACAGTTCAGTCATAAAACATTTAAAAGCAGTAAGTTTGGACAAGAATGAAATAGGAATACTGCAGTACTACATTTACAAATAGTAATTAGTAATGAGAAGTGTACAAAACTTGCAAAACAGATACGATTTTTTTCTTAGCTCACTAAAAATTATGTTCACAATATTGTTATAAAAATATTAAAAGAATTAGAGTTTTTATGTACTCTCTCAATCCAGGAAGACTATATCATTTTTCTTTGATAAAAGCTTTATCAAAATTAGGGAGGTTTTAGCAACCTTTAACTATTCTTTCCTTTTTACATGTTTTTCAAAAATCACAAGTGTAGATTAAATCATATTGACAAAAAGAACAGGAAAATTCTGTACTTTAAAAAGCAGGTCATTCTTATTTCTCTTTCCCTTGGGTTATCACACTGAATAACACTGCTGTGCCTACTGTCCAAAAATACAGTCTGTGCTTTTTTCTGGACTTTGTTATTCCAAGTGACTTTCATTAACACAACTGTCATTGACAGTTTAAATACAGGCAAACTAGAAAGTTACACTTCAGAAGTCCCCATGAGTGAGCTAAAGTAGAAAATACTGTTCTATATTTCACATATGTCTCAAAAAATACATCAAATAAAATGAATCATGCCTAACAGCTCACCAAAATTCCAGCTAGGGTGGTATTCTGCAAACAAGATTGCTCTCAAAGAGGAGTATTAACACATGTTGAATGGAAAAAGGGATCTAGGTAGTGTTACGCTCTGGGATGTGCTCTCGGTCTCTGTACGGGTGTTAGGTGGTGAGTTGGACTAGATGATCCTTGTGGGTCCCTTCCAACTCATAATATTCTGTGATTCTGTGTGAAAAGATTTTTACCTTTCAGCACCACAATTGCTCATTATAGCTTTGCTGTAAGTTTTCCTGATAAGTGAGGAAATTCCTGAAATCCATCTTTATCATACCTGTTTATTTCCTCAGTGTTTACCAAACATACCCACAATAGACCACATGAGAAGGCTGTGGAGCATGCTATTAACAGTCAAGGCACAAGGTCTGACACAAAGGCTAAGATGGCAGAACTGCATTTCCTGCTCAAATGGGACATACACTCCTGCCATTTCCCTTCCATTATAGGAAGGATGGAAGGAAAGATGGACAGGAGGGAGGGAAGAAAGCAGGAAGGATGAAAACAAGGAAAGGGAGAAGGGAAAAGGGAAGAAAAAGAAACTAAAAGAAAGCTGTCTTCTCTTTGATTATGTAGGAATCTGATTCACCCTGCAAACAACAATCAGTAAGATCTGTGCCACAGATGGCAAGTCACCTGTCATAAGGGAAGATAAGCAGGCTGTCCCTTTCCAGTGTGATTTTTCCGTCAGATCAATCTAAGTTTAAGGTCACACAGCATCAATAGTGTGGTTCAATTCAAGTTCCTTTTGCCAGGGTATGAACCAAGACCAGAGATCCCTGGAAGATGAGGTGTACCTGGGACTTCTGATTCATTTGACACTGACGGTGGGAACTGTGCCTGAGGAAGAAAAGCAGACAAGGATAGTTTCATGGCTGGTGTGATGGAATGACCCTCTCCAAACTCAGGTTCTGTCCCATTCATCTTGTTCATGTGTGATTGGAAAGAAGTCATTAAGGCAGCTCTTCAAATATGGTCACTAATTGTGTCCACCCTAGTTTTGGTGTTTAGCTTGAGGAGATGGTATCATAAATGAAGCTGCCAAATTTTTCACCATAATACAGTCAGGTCTCCTATATCGCGCACCCATGATCTTAATTCGGACCCGCACAGCCCGACTTCCACATTGAATGGCAGCTGCGCTGCCGTCGCCCATCCTCCCCTCCACGGCCGCTGCTGCGGCTGCCACTGCTGCCCATGCTGCCCCTGCTGCAGCCAAGCCACCACCGCTGCCGTTCTGCCGCCTGAGCCGGGGCCGCTGCAGTAGCAGGTTGCGCATGCGCAGTTGCAAAACGGGTCTCCTAACTCACTAAAAAATCATGCCGCTAAGATCTGAAGCCACAATATGGAGGGCGCAAAGTGCAAGAGGGCCGACTGTATAACATCCACCTAAAAATCTTAATCCAGTAAAACAGAGCTATCATCTGGACTTTTCACTCAGTTTTTGCAGGTGCACAGCCCACTGACATCTCTTGCCTGTCCTCACCCACAAGAGCTGCAGCCTCATGCCATCAGCCAGGGCTCCCAGCTTGCATGCATCTTCACCACAGCCATCCCACAGGTAACAGCCATGCCCTCAGCATCTCTCCAGAGTGAGGATGCTCATGTCTCACCCAACACTGACACCCAACTATGCACTGCTGGGTCTTTTGAAAAAGAGTTGTCCTGACCTCAGCACAGCACGCAGGGCTGGCACC
>WEKX01001521.1:0-17923 GCA_013390025.1 Pitta sordida
TCTGGGGAGAATGCTGTCAGAGTTTCTATTGGAATGTGGCCTGTTCTTACTAGAAAGTTTTACCATGTATTCCACTGTGTATTCACACAGGATGGGACACAAGCAGGCTGCACCATGCTCTCCAAGCTGGGTGAACAGCAACTTGACTACCTGCTTCAGCATACCCGCTTGCCCGGTGCAACTCTGACCCGCGCAGCACCAGGGCTGCTGCTGCTTCCCTCTCACACCTGGCCTCGCCACTTCTGTGGCAGCTGCCTCAAGCTCACATAAACTTGTTTAGCATTATTAAACTCTGTGTAGCAGCTGGTGGCAGGCATTTTTGTTTGTTCTAAGGTTTTTCAGCTGGCAAACCTGGCTCCCTCTTCTGGGCTGGCGTCAGACATTAGGGGTGTGGCAGCACTGCCAGTGCTGGGGGACCCCATGGTCTCAGCCCCTGGGGCGGTGCAGAGGGAGCACAGGTGCCGCCCACAGGGCCGCCCTTACCCTCACCTCCCTGGCAACAAAGGGCACTGTGTGGGGGGATCCGTGGGGGCTGTTGGGGTGGGAGGGAAGGTGCCTTGCTCTCTCACGTACAGAGACACACAATGCCAGCACCCTCCTGCAGCCCAGTGGAGAGCAATGCCAGCCGTGCAAACACCCCATCTCTGTGGTGCCTGGCCATAACCGCTCTGGCAGCGGTCTCGGCTCCAGGGTCATGGCGAAAGTTCCCCTTCCCCTTAAATGGTGCAAATGGAGGGAAACTCCAGGGGGCGGTGGGGGTGGGCAGGGCTAATTTACATAAACGAGCTAATTACATATTCATGTTCTCACTGGGTTCACGGCACTTTCTGTGCATGCACACGGACCCATAACTTGCTGAGAAATAATCCGCAATTAATTGAAACTGCAAATATGTGGAGGTTTACTGTATATCAATGATAAGACCGGGTAGAGTCAAACTAAATGAAATTTAAGTGTCTTGGGAAAATACTGCTTTTTAAATTTAGAAATCAGATTCAATGTGTTGTGATTTTTCTCTTACATAAATGTTTAAAAGAAACCAAATTGGACAAGGGCCAATGAAGTACCCTCCTTTTAATTTAGTTCTGCAATTTTGTAAGCATGTCATACTAACATAATATTAAAAGAAGCTTGTTTCAGACTAAAAATTAGAAATATTTTCAGAAGTCCATTTTTTAATNTTGGGCCTGTGAGCGGCAGGGAGGGGGGGCGGGAACAGCTGTGCTCGCAGCGTGAGCGGTGGGACCGGGGGCTGAGCCGACTGGGGTCCTGGTACGTTCTGGGCATGCGCCGAGGTTGCACAGCTCATGGAAAAATCACCTGCAAATACTGAAGCTCACAAATAGCGGACCGGGAATATGCGGGGGCTCACTGTGTCTTAATTTTCATGCTTTACCTTCTATATGATCCAAAGATTTACTCGGTGAGAATATTGCTACTTGATTTTTGTTGTCCCTTCATTCCTGTATATAATGTCTTCTGCATCCAGTGAAAATGTTTGTATAAAGAGATTGCAGTGATATTGTCTCGACTTAGTTCTTTTTGAAAAACAGGATGTTAATTATTTCACCTTTTTTACAATTCTTGGTTGCCTATTATGTTTCATCTCTAACATCTATAATCCATCTGGCTAGGTGCATAAGTGCATTGCTGAAAAAGTAGATAGTAGCAAGATTCCTGACTTGTGAGATATATTTAACAGTCCCTTGCAATTATTTATAGGTGCTGTTGGTAAGCAGTAGCCGATATCCAGATCAGTGGATTGTACCAGGTGGCGGAATGGAACCAGAAGAAGAGCCAGGGGGAGCAGCTGTGAGAGAGGTGTATGAAGAGGTAATAAAAACAAAACAAGAAATCCAGCTACTCTGTGCTGCTATTTTCTTATGGGAACCAAGAAGGAAAAGGGAACTGTCTCCTTTATCCAATATTTGACTGAAACCTCAGTGGTTGTAAAATCCAAAGAATTTTACAACACAGAGAACACAGTTCTCTGTGTTAGAATTGGGCTAACTGTGGTGAGGTGAACTAATTAACTTAACTCGCCTCCCAGCACTCTTGCATTTCATAGCTAAATTTCTGTCTGCCTTGATAAAAACACTTATTGGAAGTGGAACTGTGACTTGATGCCAAATGACATATTAAAATAGTGTAAGATTTCTGCGTTTGTGCAGAAAATGTTTGACTAGGTGAACTAACCATAA
This sequence comes from Pitta sordida, assembly GCA_013390025.1. Classification (NCBI taxonomy): domain Eukaryota; kingdom Metazoa; phylum Chordata; class Aves; order Passeriformes; family Pittidae; genus Pitta; species Pitta sordida. The sequence continues at coordinate 2,202 of WEKX01001521.1, forward strand.
ATGTGTAACTGCATATGAAAGAAAAATCAACAGACCCTTGAGGACACCCCAAGCTAAATTCATACATTTAAGACTGTTTTGCATAGGCATATGAGCATAGATAGAAAGGTGCTTCTTTTATAAATAAACAGAGCTTTAAGTCTTGATGAATTCATGCAGTTTCCCACTTTCACATGATACTTAAATTTCAAATTCAAAACTCCTGGGGTTTCAGTTGCTATTTCTTTTTGCTGAGAAAACTGATAAAAATCTTATATGTTACTTTAAGCTAAATAAAACTGCAAGAAAAATCAGAATATCCTACTTTTAAATAGAAGGTAAAATTTTGCAGAAAGAAATGCGTCTTGATAAGTGAGTGAAATACAGGGTTTCCACTAGTCTTAAACAGTTTTCTCATCCCAGCTTGACTACTGCTATTCACAAAGCATACTAATATTCTTGCTGCCTAGACTGTGTAATGATTTTTTTTTTTTTGTTAGCTGTGCTATCTAGTGGTTTAGCTTGCTTACCATCTGGTTCTGTTGTATTGTTGTGGCTTATGAACTTGATGCAGATGTGACTTGCACTGAATTCTGCCTGCTATTCAGCGTCCAAGTGAGATCTGTGAACTGTGGTTGAGTGACCCTCCTCCCATTTTACATCGAACAGACTAGTCCACTATTCAGTGCTCTTAGCAGCCTTCATGCGGCAATGTTAAAGCTTAAATAAGCGTCAGTGGATCAAAGTTGTTCTGGACTGTGTTCAGTTTTGCTGCAGGAGCCAATTTTGACCTCCAGGAAAGGTCAAAGGACATTTTGAAGACACATTCAGCCACAAGGCAGTCCATTTGAAATGAGCAAAAGATTAGGATTCTAGCAATGAGTCAGCAAAGATTTAGGCATCTAAGCAGTAATAGCTCCTCTGGAGAAGGTCCTGGCACTTCCCACTGCCACAGATTTCAAGGGTGGGATTAAAAAGCACAGCCCTGTGCTCAGGATTCTTGTGAACACTGTTAGATTTAATTGCTAATCTGACCTAAGGCATAGCCCAAGATGAGGGATAGTAAAATCTTGTTTCCATGTCAAACTAGAGGTGACTGAACTGTAATTGTATGTTTGAGTTTTTCCTCTTTGGTGGTGAAGAATGGATGCTCTTGACGGGACTATGCTTTTGATTATATTCTGGAGTATGACACAAAGTGCCGGTTGGTTTTTTTGAGCTGTGCTTGAAAATGCATGAAGATTTTTCAAGGGCTAAATGCTTTAATAAGCAAAAATCATTTGATGACACTTGTTCTACCCCTTCAGAATTTCTGGGATTAATAGCATGTGTCACTGGTCAGTCTTAAAAGTTCATGCCTTAAATTAAGGTATTCTTAAGATACAGGCTAATCTTATGTGTTTCCACAAGATTGCAAAGTGCTATATTTAAAGGAAAAACAGTTTTATTTAGGGCTTTGAGTGATGGAAATTCATACTTGCCTTTCTAGAGATGGATGTCCTTTCTATTTTTATACTAAGGTCAATGTCACCTGGCAAGCTGGTTACAGTACAGTGAACTGTTAATAGTTTTGTGAATGAATACACTTCAAAGAAAGCACACTGGCGGTGGTTTGAAATGTTTCTTCTGTATTGGGGCATGCACAAACTAAACATTGGTTTCTTTTAATTTATTAAAATGGATAAATGCCTAGTGGAAGTTATAATGGCATTTCTTAACAGTAGGAGTGCTGATAGCCCACTGGCTTAAAATATCCCTCCCTTTGACACGAACAGTTCTGTATTTAAAATCTTTGTTTTAAAACCCAAGCAAAGATCTTTGTGATCAAACTGACATGGATGGCAGTTGTTTCATAGTTTCCCTGTGTACATGATTCCAGGTTTTACTTACCCTTAAATTCTGTTCACATTAGTGATAGTTTTTTAACTCTACTGAATATTTAGTATGTTTCACTTAAGTTTGTCTAACACTTCATAGGTTACAGGAACTTGACAGGCTGTGTTAATTATTTAGATACAGTAAACATTTAGAAAACCTGAACGTAGATGAACCAAGAACAAAGATGAAGTTACAGTAAAAAGCAATCCCAGAAAGGTATTACACTTTGTCCAAATGAAGAGCTACGCCGTTAATGAATTTGGAGTTTAGTCTTTAATTGTATAGCATAAAAGATGGAAATAAGTTGTTTGTGCCTTCACTGGTCAAAGAAAAATGACACAAATGAGTGGCAGCCTCGTAAATAGAGGAGCACCCTCCCACTACCCTACCTATTCTTGGTCCATCTCACAATAAACAGATTCTTGCTTTGTTTGGCCTTTGTAGAATATTGAAATGCCTACTAGAGACTAAGCAATTTGCCCCAGACCTGTGTGAGTATAGCTTATGAGAAAAGAGGCCGATCCTGAAGGTTAATCTGCTGCAACAGTGAGAATGGAAGTAAGTATTATCTAAGACCTCTCACAAGAAATAGAGAAATCAGCTCCAGTGAGCATCCAATACTCAAAAAATGACTGGATGCTACAGATTAGGAGTGGGTAGACACTTCAGGAAATAAATTATTAAAGCACCCTTTCAGCTGAAAGACTGTGGCAGATACAGTGAAACACTTTGTTTTGTAAGAGTGTGCAAAAAGGGGGCAGAAATAGTCTTCCACTGTAGCCATTAAAGTACTATCAAACAGATCCCAGAGTTAAAAATAACTCAAATCTTTCAGATTTTAAGCAACTTTCTGCCCTGTTAGACTGTTAGCCTAAAAATTAAACTGCAGCATGACTCTTGCTCCATCTACAGGAAACAGGCGAGTCTGACACACATCTGAGACTGCAGTACTGCTATAGCTGCGAACGGGAATGACCTCCTGGCCAGAAAGATTATGGGATGAAGTGGGTAGTTTTCCCTCTTGTGGTTGGATTTAGACTAATGTTAAAATATACACATAAAACGCAGATTTCAGGTCTTATTTCCACAGTACTCAGACTTCCTTAGAGAATCATTCTGTGGAAGTGTAATGTAATTCAACAGCTTGTCTCTCAGAAGAAATGCTGGGGTTTTTTCAGTCTTTTCTCCCAACGTTTAGACTGCCTTACATGCTTGTAGCAGCCTACAGGATATTGTTGACTTGAAGAACCATATTTTAACAGCCCTGGGTACATAAAGGCTGAAAGAAGTAGTATGTTTTTATAAGAAGCAAAATGGTTCAAAGTCTGTAATTTAACTGGTGCATTGTATTAAAGATTTACCAGTGGGAAAGGAGGAACTTCATCTGACATTCTGGGGATAAAGCTGAAGTGTTTCTTGGTTCTCTAGCACTTCGTTTTGACACATTTTGAAGGAACTACATTACAATAAGAACTCAAAGGAAACATTTTTGTTTGCAAAAGCACTTTAAAAGCACTGTCGAATTTAAAGTACTTTTAAAACTAGTAAGATTATTCATTTGAATATACAGTCTTACCTCTGCATTTGGGTTACGGGTCTTGTGGGGGTCCTGCAATTTGCCCAATCCACAAGCATGAATGTGCACATAGGCCGCCTTCATCTCCCTGCCCCCTGTGGCCTCAGAGCACTGGGGAGCGCTCCCCACAGCCTCCTGCAGCTCAGGGGAGCAAAGGGAAGCCCTCTCTGACTGGGGAGACCCCCGGGGTATCTCTGGGCTTCCCTTTGGCCACACTGTTGCTTTTGCCGCCACCAGGTCGCTGCCACTGCGCATGACTGCATTGCTGCTGCAGTGGGGAAGCTTGTCCTGGGGCCTTGAGGGGGCAGAGGCTCAGCAGTCTCCACTGGTGCTCCGCAGGTGCTCGCTGGAAAGGTGCTGGCAGGGACAAATGCTTGAGAACCCCGCACACTGGGACACCCCTGTCAGGCAAGAAGGGAAAGGGGAGGCTAGCTCATGCCACAGTCCCTGTGGAGGAGGCCGCAGTGCTGTGGCACCGCTTTCCCTGAGGTTACGTGTATCACCAGGGGTGCCAGGCACACAGCCCCAAAGGACACAGAGCGCTTAGTGCTTGGATTCCACCACAGTTAGCACACCTATCGGCAACTGGGACACTCCAGGGGGAGAAGCGACAGGACACCCCGCTCCTAGGGTGGGCAGTGCCACGGGAGTACACACTGTGTGTTATAAACCTTCCCTGCCACGTAACCTCTGCAGCACTCATAATGGAGTGAGCTGTGGCTGTGCCCAGTGAGTGAGAGGCGCTGCCCTCCCTGCCCCACGAATAGCCAATTAATATTTGCTGAGAAATATTCTACAAATTTGTCAAGACGCAAATCAATAGGCACGAATATGTGAGGTATTACTGTATTAATTTCAGAGGAAAAAGTCATGAGATTTTTATTTATTACCTTTTCATGCCTATATATAAATCTCAAAAGAGATTTCTATTTGCAGGAGTGATGCTACGCTTTGGAAGCACGTATCCTCCACTAGAGAGTTACTAGACATCAGTGACACTAATCACATTATGTTGCAACATCTGCTTGAACCAGAGCTTCATTACAAGCTTTGGGAAGTTTTTGTACTTCGTGTAATACAGTGCTTCTAATCGCTTTATTCAGAATTGCTCAGCTAAGAGTATTTGTTTAAACAACTGATTTGCTTGGAGGGAGAAAGGAGGAACTGTTAAGTAAATTCTACTTAGAGTAACATTGATAAATTCACATTGTGAGTATGCGGTACTAAAAATTGAAAAAACCTCTCTATGAAAGCTGTTCAGTATTGGTAAACTTAGTTGGTCATGGTGGTTTTGGCACATGTTAAATACTAGTTAGTTGCCAGGCTCCCACTTACCCACTAACTCATCTATTCATGATGAGTTTTTGTCCTTCAACAGTCCTGTTGCCATAGACCTGCCTTCAAAAATCTTTATAGCATAAATAAGGTCTTAGCCAGGACTTCTAAAAGAGATAAACTGTCTTAAAACTTTGAGGGGAGGTTAAGGTTCATAGGGTGGGGAGACTGTGACTAGGTTTGGGGTGAAGAGCCTTTTCTTTTTTAATCCCTCTGGTGATTAGTAGTCCCTTTAACTGTTCCAGTACTTGGAAAATCTTTTTTTAACTTTTTGAGAAACTTGTAGAGTCTATACTGGCCTCGCTGTCATGCTCTTAAGCCATATATTTAAGGATATTAAACAATCTTTTTCTCTGCTGCAACTTTAGCGAATAAACAAAGAAGTTACAGGACTTGTGCAGCTAAAGCTGCCCACGTGGACAGTTGAAACACTAAAAAAATACAAATCCCATAGATTTGTGTTTACTTTTGATGGAATAGGATGATGGGAAATTGTTTTTTCTAGTTTACTTTGCCACGATGTAGAAATCTTAAGGATATAGTGCTGAATAAGAAGAAAAGCAGAAACTGGGGACAGAAGCATAAGTCTGTAGTCTTTGGGTTCTGTTTCTTTTTTTTAAAGATACTATAATGTTGAAATTAGGATTGATTAGTAGAACTTTAAAACACGTCTTCAGCATATTCCTTTAGGCTAATAAGTGCTTTTTCATTACCCAGTGTAAAGCATAAGCAGTCTCCAGTGCCTGTTGTTGCATATCTTACTCTTTGAGACCAAATTAAGGGCCTGCCACTTTCCTAATTAATGGGCTGCCTAATCACTTTTCCACCAGGTTCAGCTGTGTATTTCAGCTTCATGAGCTCTAATAGATATTTCAGTCATCACAGCAGACAACTAGAATATTGTATGTAGTTTTGCAGTAACTTCTGGTCCAGCTCTTGCTCTAGATAAGCAAAATGCTTCATGATTTGCACAGGCTGCTCAGACTTCCTTCGTCAGACTACTGTAATAAATAACACCAGCCATCTGCTTTCTTTAAAAAGACAGTCACAGAAAACATTGACTTGTGAGACTTTGATTAGACTTATCGCTAAAGCCCGCCCCATTGTGTGTCAGACTTACTCATTAAAATGTAATTAAGATCCATATGGTCCTTTACATAAAGACATAAGACATCAGTAACTAGTTTTGGCTAAAGCTGGAAGCAAAGACTGAAGATTAGAAAATGTCATCTTAGCGCTAGGAGGCTTTGTTTTAAATATCACCTATGCAACAAGACTAAAACCACCTAAATATGGCTTTGTCTGCCAGTACGNCCCCGCTCCTAGGGTGGGCAGTGCCACGGGAGTACACACTGTGTGTTATAAACCTTCCCTGCCACGTAACCTCTGCAGCACTCATAATGGAGTGAGCTGTGGCTGTGCCCAGTGAGTGAGAGGCGCTGCCCTCCCTGCCCCACGAATAGCCAATTAATATTTGCTGAGAAATATTCTACAAATTTGTCAAGACGCAAATCAATAGGCACGAATATGTGAGGTATTACTGTATTAATTTCAGAGGAAAAAGTCATGAGATTTTTATTTATTACCTTTTCATGCCTATATATAAATCTCAAAAGAGATTTCTATTTGCAGGAGTGATGCTACGCTTTGGAAGCACGTATCCTCCACTAGAGAGTTACTAGACATCAGTGACACTAATCACATTATGTTGCAACATCTGCTTGAACCAGAGCTTCATTACAAGCTTTGGGAAGTTTTTGTACTTCGTGTAATACAGTGCTTCTAATCGCTTTATTCAGAATTGCTCAGCTAAGAGTATTTGTTTAAACAACTGATTTGCTTGGAGGGAGAAAGGAGGAACTGTTAAGTAAATTCTACTTAGAGTAACATTGATAAATTCACATTGTGAGTATGCGGTACTAAAAATTGAAAAAACCTCTCTATGAAAGCTGTTCAGTATTGGTAAACTTAGTTGGTCATGGTGGTTTTGGCACATGTTAAATACTAGTTAGTTGCCAGGCTCCCACTTACCCACTAACTCATCTATTCATGATGAGTTTTTGTCCTTCAACAGTCCTGTTGCCATAGACCTGCCTTCAAAAATCTTTATAGCATAAATAAGGTCTTAGCCAGGACTTCTAAAAGAGATAAACTGTCTTAAAACTTTGAGGGGAGGTTAAGGTTCATAGGGTGGGGAGACTGTGACTAGGTTTGGGGTGAAGAGCCTTTTCTTTTTTAATCCCTCTGGTGATTAGTAGTCCCTTTAACTGTTCCAGTACTTGGAAAATCTTTTTTTAACTTTTTGAGAAACTTGTAGAGTCTATACTGGCCTCGCTGTCATGCTCTTAAGCCATATATTTAAGGATATTAAACAATCTTTTTCTCTGCTGCAACTTTAGCGAATAAACAAAGAAGTTACAGGACTTGTGCAGCTAAAGCTGCCCACGTGGACAGTTGAAACACTAAAAAAATACAAATCCCATAGATTTGTGTTTACTTTTGATGGAATAGGATGATGGGAAATTGTTTTTTCTAGTTTACTTTGCCACGATGTAGAAATCTTAAGGATATAGTGCTGAATAAGAAGAAAAGCAGAAACTGGGGACAGAAGCATAAGTCTGTAGTCTTTGGGTTCTGTTTCTTTTTTTTAAAGATACTATAATGTTGAAATTAGGATTGATTAGTAGAAATTTAAAACACGTCTTCAGCATATTCCTTTAGGCTAATAAGTGCTTTTTCATTACCCAGTGTAAAGCATAAGCAGTCTCCAGTGCCTGTTGTTGCATATCTTACTCTTTGAGACCAAATTAAGGGCCTGCCACTTTCCTAATTAATGGGCTGCCTAATCACTTTTCCACCAGGTTCAGCTGTGTATTTCAGCTTCATGAGCTCTAATAGATATTTCAGTCATCACAGCAGACAACTAGAATATTGTATGTAGTTTTGCAGTAACTTCTGGTCCAGCTCTTGCTCTAGATAAGCAAAATGCTTCATGATTTGCACAGGCTGCTCAGACTTCCTTCGTCAGACTACTGTAATAAATAACACCAGCCATCTGCTTTCTTTAAAAAGACAGTCACAGAAAACATTGACTTGTGAGACTTTGATTAGACTTATCGCTAAAGCCCGCCCCATTGTGTGTCAGACTTACTCATTAAAATGTAATTAAGATCCATATGGTCCTTTACATAAAGACATAAGACATCAGTAACTAGTTTTGGCTAAAGCTGGAAGCAAAGACTGAAGATTAGAAAATGTCATCTTAGCGCTAGGAGGCTTTGTTTTAAATATCACCTATGCAACAAGACTAAAACCACCTAAATATGGCTTTGTCTGCCAGTACGCGTTTATATCTCAGGAGTAGGGTCTGAGTTTTGTTTAGAATTAATGAATGATCCTAATGCCTCTTCCAACAAACATAGCTTATGTATTACGTTTAGAAAATCAAGCCTTTAATAATATTATGGGCTAAATAAAGTTCAAAAATACAGAGAATTGGGGATATAAATTTGGTTTTCATACTCTATGCCAATAACTACACACTTATATGAAAGCCAGCACACATGAAGTCATTATGCTGCAAGATCTGTGCAGTAACATACAATTCAATTTGTGATTGTATTTTGAAGATTGGTTATTTTATACAGAAACGTATATACAATGGAATTTCAAGGATTGCTTCTCTAGTTTATTTGTTATACTACTTGAAATTATCTCTTGTCCTATCTACTTTCCTGGATTATCTCAGTGTTGGATATAATTTATCTATTTCATAAAATACAGCACACAATGTGGTAAGTAATACAGTATTTTGATTTTGATGGAAAACTGGAAAGATTTATGCATTCTTTGATCCACCCATTAGTACAAGCTTTGGTACTCTAATACTCCTAAGTACTCTAAAACTAGAAACTCCAGAAGCAATGCAGTACTATCAAGTTAAAACTTGGATTAATACACTTGCTTAAATAACCCCAGTAAGGAGGACAATGCAAACATGGCACTGGTATTTTAGTTTTTTAATTAATACCACATGCTAACACTTTTTCCTGTTTGTTTTGTAGGCTGGAGTAAAGGGAAAGCTAGGCAGACTACTTGGGATATTTGAGGTGAGCTATTTCTTTTGACTTTTAAAAAACAATGGGTTTTTGTTTGTGTTCTTTCGTGAGAATTGATAAACTGCAACATTAGGTAGGAATTTAAGAACTTAAATCCATAGTTTTGCAATGTTACTGAACATGCTACATTAGATAGATGACTGACTTCAGTTGTGTGCAGGTGTGTGAGGATTTGAAGAATTCAAAGTACTTACACAGATTTTACAGAATCAGAATTACAGAATATTCGGAGTTGGGAGGGACTCACAAGGATCATGGAGTCCAACTTGTAAGTGAATGGTCTGTACAAGGATTGACCTCATGACCATGGCATTATCAGCACCATGCTCTTACCAACTGAACTCATTTCAGAGTTGTTTTGGACCTTTGCTAGAAGGATTAAATTAGTACTTGGAGAATACCTAGATGTAATAAAAAACAATGAAAACAACAACATCAATAGATTTAGGACTTCTGAAACATCACATCTGTCTTCTTTGGGGTGCACTCTCGACTTTTTATCCCTGGTTAGATTTTGCTCAAGTAATTTTTCAGCTTTCACACACCCACATTGATGAGTCCATATATGAAGTATGTCATTATGGCTTTGATTCACTGAGAAGGCTAAGGCTTTGAAAACAGTTAAATGTAACCTTTACCAAACTATGTAGTTCTATTTCATAGTGTAAACATCAAACTCAGAACTACTGACATCAAGAGGGTTCATGCTGGATAGAACTCTTACAGTGTTGGTGTTACCCATTTCTGCTCAGGTTCTAGACAGGAACAGACTGTAGTTCATAACACATCCAGTGTCACAACTTTGTGCTGTATGTTAAGAGGAAGTCCCTTAGTCTCAGTTAGGTACAAATCTTCACCCAGCTTTCAAAGGCAGTATATTCCTGACAGGAATTTCCTGCGTGAAATGCTATGTAGTCATGTGTGACTAATTCATACAATGATAGAGGTGTTCCTATGGTGTGACGTGTGGGAGCCATGACACAAGAAGAGAAGTTCCTGTTTATTGTAATAGCACTTGCCTTTTTTCTGATAGGTTTTTGCATTTGAGTACAACTGGATGGTCCTACACATTAAAAACTTGTCTGTTTTAACTATACTGGTCAGTCTGCAGAAGTTATTCTCCATTTCCCAGGTCAGAGCCAGGATTCCTGTCACCTTGTTGCCTTAAAATGAGGGCTGTTAATTCAGTTATAGGTTCTTCTGAAGGCGTCTACCACCAGCTAGACCAGAAGAGAGAAAAATCTGTGTTGTCACTTTTTTTAGGCTATTTGTAACATAACTCAAGGCCCTAATTCAGTTTTGGAACACGGCCCCACAGAGAGTTGTTAGTACCACTGAGAGGGCAACACCTTGTGACCTGGGGATGGAACTAAGAAGATGGAAATTAATGCTGCTGCTGAGTCCTTCAATTCTGAACTACAGCCAGAAAGAACATGTTATAAATGTATCTATTCCATTTAATAGTTATACTAACAAAGAACTCTTAGCACTTTTTATTTCCAGGTAACGCACAACAGTTCTAAACTATATTGAGCATGTAGTGAAACAGTTATGTAGGAAAGGTTATTGGCACAAGGATACAACCATCTGTAAGGGGAGCTAGGTTGTAACATCTCTTGGCTCTTAATACAGTTGTAATTGTAGATGTTCCTAGGTTTTTTAGGAGCATGTTGCTTTTCCAAGGGGCAGGATGGTTTGATCAGTCAGGTAGCACTTCAAACACAGCCACTAGTCTGCTTTGGAGATAGCAGGGACTAATGGCTATGCCAGCCTTAGGTGGACTGGTGAACTTAGCCTTTCCTTGAGCAACTGCCTCTTGCCAGTCCCTGTGCAAAATGCATGTGCTTCTTAAAGAGGAGGTTGGTGTTGCAATTGAGGCAAACTGTTGAGTGAGCTGATGGTAAGGATTTTTGTATTCGTCATGACTGCAAGTATAGACTGTTTAATTTGCCTTATTTACTGAGTGAAACTTTATGGCAACCATTGTGTGGATGACCTGATTGACCCAAACATACTTTGGACACAACTTCATGATCTTATTTGTTCTGTCTTTTGGCTTAGTTGGGGTTTTTTAGCATAGTAGAACAGAATAGCTGTTTCAAATAAAGCTTTTGTTTCCCCGTCACTTTAAGTTACATCAGTACAGATGTTTGTTTAGTCAAAGTAAAACCAGGGTTGCTGCCAAGTATCCTTTACAGGTAATTTCTAATCTTATAGTTGTGCTAAGTATGTTTAGTTATTTTGCTGAAAATTAAAACTTCTACTTCTAATATTCAAGCAGAACCAGGATCGGAAGCACAGGACCTACGTTTATGTTCTTACTGTCACAGAAATACTGGAAGACTGGGAGGATTCAGTTAATATAGGTAAATTAATTCTCTGTCCTCATACTACACTTAAAAATGTATTAAGCAAACTTATTTCATTTTTCTGAAGCGATTTCTATAATCTGGGGGGAATGCTAATTTTATTCTAGAAACTGAAGTTATCAGATGCTGTTCTTCCACTGTTTAGTACACACATAACTGGGGTTGCTTCCAACACAGTGTTGCTCTTATGTTGTATAGAGTATTCTAAGTATTATGATGGGAATGAATGTCATTATTAGTTGGGGATACAGCTTGTAATTTTTTAAGGCCAAATACTATAATACTGAATTGTTTTTTTCCCCTAAAAAGTAGAGTGTTTTATTGTCTGATACTCTAGGGTGTTTTTGAAAGTGTCCTTGATCTTAAACAAGCAGTTTATATAGGTTCAAGCATAGTAGCTGTAATGCTGTAAAACCAATAAAAACCAGAATTATTCCCACTTTTTATAATACTGACCTTGACTTTGTCTGTAAGTACTTTCAGAGACCTTAAATTTTCAAGGATTGACTTGTTAAAAAAAAATATGGTCTGAGGATGATTGTGGTAAGATTGTTGTGCAACTTACATTTATTTATTTCTGGTTTAAGTTTTTTTAAAATTTACAGCTAACCTAAGCAACACCATACATGGATATATGTGGAGATTTTGAGTATGGAACACTGCTTTTGAAATTAGACCAAGCCATTCTTCTGTAACTTCGCACAAACATGTTCAGTCTAAAGTGGTTTTCTGCACTAGGCATGACAATATAGGAAGGCAGTATCAAGTCATTTAAATAGTATCATCCTTTTCTCTAATAATGACATGTGGCTTTTGGAGCATATGAATGGTCTTATGAGTTTCTACAGCATCTTCTTCAAGAGCATTATCTGAGAGACTTAGGACGTGTATTTTAGTAAGCTTGAGTGAATCTCTTGCATTTATCAGTTCTTTCAAGGTCTTTTCACTCCTTCACCTGACAACTTCAGCTTCTACAGAACTGAGAAAAAAGTTAATGACTTGATAGCAACCAGTGGTGCTGTTGAACTTTTGTAACTGTTATTCCTCTTTCAGGAAGGAAAAGAGAATGGTTTAAAGTAGAAGATGCAATCAAGGTCCTTCAGTGTCACAAGCCTGTTCATGCAGAGTACTTGGAAAAACTGAAACTGAGCTGTTCACCCACCAATGGAAATTCTGGAGTTCCCCCACTTCCAGATAATAACTCCTTATATGTCACTTCTGCACAGACTTCTGGGTTACCCTCTACTGTGAGATAAACATTTGGATTACCTTTTCATTCATGTCATCACAATGGGAGACATCTATGATCACGTGTATGCACCTGTATAGCTGTCAGTTCTAGGTGAAATATGTGAATGTGTCATAATGTCAGATTTGTTTCAACATGTTTTTCTTTTTTAACAATGTAAAATAGTATTTCAGCAAACCAAAGCCATATAGTGATTTTTTTAAGATGCCTTAATAGGCCATTTAAAAAAAAAAAAGAAACTTGAGTATATAAATTTCCATATCTGCTAAAATAAAATATGCATCTCAGTGGTGTTCAGCTTATTTAAGACTTGTAAGTTTTAGTCAGTAGTTAAAGCTTGAGTAAATAGTCTTATACTGAACTCTTGGTATCCACAGGTGAAGTGCTAGGATCTTAAACTGGGAGTAATTGGATAAATTGAAGGCAGAGATGCATAAGGATAACTACAACAAAGCACTAAACCACATTCAGCCTCTCAAGAGCAAAGAATACTGACACTAAGCACTGCTTGCCTCAGTTATCCAAAAGGTTGCCTTCTCCTATGCAATCTTCATGTTCTGTATAACTAGAGCAAGAACAGTAACTTTGTCTTGCAACTACCAAAACTATCCACTATACTTTTATCACGTGGTCAGCTGCTGAACTGTCAGAAGACTTGTGTCAAAAGCATCGTAGATCCCTCTTCCACCAATTTTTTTCCTTTCAATAGCGATATGTGTTTTGTTCATGGTGTCATTATGGTGCAGGTTCCAAAAACTTCTAATCTTCTGTTAGAAGCACCTCATGTAATATTCCTGCAGTCTGTTATAATTTAAAAATCTGGAGGAAAGTAAGACTTAACTAGGGGACACCCCAAGTTTATAGAGGTGTCTATTAGCAAGCATGTGTTGAGGTGTATTGCCCTGCAAAGAGCTGGTAGTGCTACTTCCAGGGCTTGGGACAGGTGTGCTGATGCATATTACACTAGTAGGGAAATAATACTCCTCTATCTTATTCAGAGGGTGGGTATGCTGAGATCCCAAATTTTAAGTTAATTCTTAAATCCTTCAGTTCTACTAACATCAATTACTTGAGCTGCTTCAACTAAAAGCTGGCCTCTTGATAAAAATTTAGTTGGAATAAATGAGGTACAGCTGACAATGATTTTCTCCTCTTCAGCCAAAAGATGAAAACTAAATCCACTGTTGGTCTTACTGTTTTTACCATAGGATTACTCTCTCTAGGTATGTGTGTGTGTGCATGGTTTCTTCTACAAGAACACAATCTAATTCACATGAACTTCCTACTTCTGGATCTTTTCTAGGATCTAAATCCAACTGTACCTCCTTTATATCCAGCCAAAACAGAGGTTGAGGTAGACCACTACCTCACGTGTGAAGTTTATTCTGGGTAAAGCTCATTCTCTTATATAACATTTGAACCTTTGTAAATAGTCCAACTAGTAAATAGTGAGTGTAAAATGAAAAATAAATGTAATTTAAACCTTTTGTTACTCAAGACACAAATGGTTAATTTCTACTTTTTTAACACAAATTGTGTAAAATGCTGCTATGAATTTTTTTGTGCTGTTACACTTTTTTAGGAAAAAATGTCATTGCCACAAGTTACTCCTAGAAAACCAATCTTGTGCCATATGTAAATGCAATGAGACTAGGGAGACAGATGATCTGATCTCTTAATGCTGCTCTCTTTGAAGAGGCATAAATACTACTGACAAGAGGCATGAGCCACAAAGCTGAAGACTTCTGAAATGGTGGGTGGGATGCTGCTTTCCATTTCTCTTTAGCTCCTAGTCCACATCACTTCCCAAACTGGAAAGAAGACATTCTTCATGTTCAGGTGCACCTGAAGGTACAACAGCTTCTCTGTCCTTTCAGCCGTGAGGTGGGGGCCAGGGCAGGAGTGTTGCGATTTCAGTGGTGCACACATGGATAGGCCTTCTTTACACTGTACCTAATCCAGACTGGAACTCCATTTGCTCAGCTCACTACTTGAAACTGAATGGTCGACCAAATGCACTGTTTTGCCAGGTGAAACAGAAGGTGGAGCTGAGCATGATCAATGTTAAAATTATACCCATGATTTTAAAACCTATACCCTTCCTTGTGGAGGGGTGCCTCTGAAGCTGCCTTTAGAAGAGGGAATCATATAGCTCCTATTTTTGATCACTTTAATGCTCAGTTTTGTGTTCAGTAGTTATTTTAACACTTTAAATTGAGCAAACTTGTACAGGTTTTCTTGTAACAAGATTATATTGAGTCTGTGAAGGCTAAAACAATCCAGAGTTTTCAGTTCTTATTCATAAAAAAATGCTGTCTCCATTTCAGATTCTTGGAATGAAACCAATCCAAGCTTGTATGAGATATAGTGGTAATGCATGGTTTTATTTTGTAACTCTTGAATTATGTATTTGATAATATATAAAATGTACAGTATTGTTGTTGCTAACAAACTCAGAGTTGATTGCCTATAAATATTTTGGTTATTTTTTGGTCACACACATTTGAGCTGTTCAGTAGTGCCAGACAGATTTTTTTTTTCTTTTTTAAACAGCATTTGTTGTATAAGTATCTTTAGTCTCTATGCAACCTTCAGAATGAAGCTCTCTTGCTTAGTTTGACTTCTACTCCCTTTCAAAGGTGTTTTCTGACTTGCATATACAAGCTGAAAACACTTCAGTTACGCTACAGGAAACAATTGTAGTTAAAGGGACAATTGTATGGCTTTAGTGCTAATGAAGTCTGACACTAAACAACAGAGAGGGTCTGTGTAAAAATGGGAATTGCAAGGCTACAGTTTTTTCTACTCCCTATCAATTTAAATGTAGATCCATTTTGCTTTTACATGAATCTCCAGATGGGCCAAACCTATTTCATACAGAGAACATTTGGGATTTTTCTCATGCCATAAATTCCATACAATGTATCCAGGTTTGGTTCTCCAGAGGAGAAACGGAAGAGACAGGTTGTCATCTGCAATTGTCAGTGATTCTCGTTTGCACTGCTGCTTTTCCTGGCTGTTAGGTTTTGAGATTCTCCTAAATCAGATTGTGGTGGTATCAAAGAAAAAGAGCCTTAAAGTTTAAAATCACATGGAGCCAGAATTAAGTAAAATGGATGTGCTTTTAAACACCAATGATAATACTGAGGTATTGCAGAGAGGCTGTTCAAGAGAAAACTCTTATTTTGGTGCTTATTGCACCCCTGACTTAGCCTAGA
>WEKX01001521.1:17973-54991 GCA_013390025.1 Pitta sordida
AAACCTGAGGGGCAGACACTTGGTTTACTTACCAACATGGTTTGTGAAGTGAAAACTGAAGGGAAGGGGGGGAAATTAAGTTGTAAACATTTTGACCTGCTTGCATGGATTTTCTTTAAAGACTGATGTAAGAATTTTGACTTTTTATATTTGAGAAATACCAGAATAAAATCTAAATTAGTCCTGTGGATGATGCAGTTATTTCATTGCAAATTCTGGAACAGAAGTGTTTGTGCAAAAGTCTGCAATCCCCTCTAAACTTAAGTTTCATCTAATATTTCCTACTTCTTGCCTTGTCTTTGCCCTCAAGCTTTACCTAGCCTGGTGTAAGAGCCGTCTGATGGGTTTACCCACCATTGGTTATTGTAGCTGCTGACCGTAACACATTTCTAACTGGAATTCACAGTATCACCTTGAAGATCATCTAGTCCAACCTATGATCCAACTAACCTAGCATCAACATCTAGATCATATCACTCAACACCTCATCCAGCCTACCTTTAAACACCTCCAGGGGTGGTGACTTGACCACCTCTGTGTGCAACCCATTCCACATCTGAATCACTCTTTCAGTAAAAAACCTTTTCCTAATATCAAGCCTAACTTTCCCTGCTGAACCTTAAGACTATGACCTCTCGTCCTGTCCCCAGAGACCAAGGAGAAAAGCCCAACCCCTGCCTGGCTACAACCTCCTTTGAGATAGTTATACACAGCAATAAGGTCACCCCGAGCCTTTTCTTTTCTAGGCTAAACAGACCCAGCTCCCTCAGCCTCTCCTCATAGGGCTTATCGTCCAGCCCCTTTACCATCCTCAACATCTTTCTTGAACTGAGTGCCATAGACCTACCTCCTCTTACCTTGCTTTAAAATTAACCCTCTTGCTTTCAACACTCTTCTGGCCTCATTGCTGCTGTAGTATTAAGGCACTGTCTCTTTGCTCAAGTGATGAAACCAGCACCACAGGCACATTAGCACAATGCTCCACACAAAGATTTGGATCGCCTTTTAACCTGCAAACTCAGCCATCATTGGCATAGCCCTGCTTGTGACAATCTGATTGCTATGGGCTGTGCACCACCCCAAACAATGCTCTCGAACAACATTCTGCCCTTAAATAAAAGGAAATTATGTTCAAAGAGCTGTTTTAGGAAGGCTAAGGACCACTGATGAGCCTGGTGTGTGTGTCAGCATACTGCACTTTCACCAGCTCTCAGCACTTGTTTCCATAGCTTTCTCTCGTTACCACCAATTCTGATGGGTGGACAGTATGAAGCACATACAGCACTGCATGATAATGGCTCAAGACCATCACCTTGTGCACTTACCCTGCTTTTGGCTTACCTGCAGCCCAGTGCCCATTACACCCAAACAGACTGTAACAAGACTTTTTGCTATCATTCAACTGCTTAATTCTAAATTCTTCCTTCTGTCCTCCTTTCTGGCTAGGGCACTAACACAACCTGCCTTTGAGTAAGGCAGGCAAATGTGCACAGCAACTGAAGGAAGGAAAAACGCCATCAGACTCACTGTGTCTTCCTCTTCCGCGATTAGTCAGCCTTTGATAATTGTGCCTGGGACCACAGACATCCCTCCATGAATTCACCAGGCCTAAGCCTCCAGTGTTACCTGCAATAACAATGAGTAGCTGATGGGAGAACAACAGCAGCAGTACTCCTGAAGGCACAGCAGGTATTCAGCCTGAGACAAGCACACCTGCTACAGCAGGCAATTGGGCACCACACATGAAACCTTTCAGATTTATAACTGACCTTGCAAGTCTTGGTGGGCAACTTGCATAGGAAGGTGCAGATCAGGCCTGAATCAAAAATGAAGACAAGAACCCAGCTTACACCAGAATCTAGAACAGCTTTGCAACAAGCACTTCAGTGAGAGGTGAGTTTCTTATGTGAAATACCGTCTATTTACTTCTTTAAAAAAAAGGTAATAAAAATGATTCTGTGACATGCCACACTTGCACCAGTCTCTCTATCTGGGAAGGTTCATGCAGTGTGACAGATAGAAACCGCAGGTACTGGACCTTCCAGTAGTCAAGAATCCTCCTCAAGGTAGAGAGCACTCAGTCTCTCAGTGATGGACTGAGCACCAGTGACAACTCCTCAGCAACTAACTGAGCTAACTGATGCATCATCAGTACAATTCCCTAACACAGATCAGCCAGGGCAATGTTCAGCTGACCACTTACACAGCAACAGTCGTTACCCACAGTTTTCTGCTTCCTCACACATAACCCACCTAACCCAGGGGAGTTTATGAAAACAAACAGCAGATAAGGCAATCATGCTGCCTGGTGCCACATTTCTAAAGTACATTAGTGCAACATAATTTGATATTTGCACACTTCCACAGGAAAGGTTGCAATGAACTGTACAAACAAAGTAGGCATGTAATTAACTTCGTGCCATGCTCCTAATGTAACAGTTCAGCAAAGCTCAATACACTTATAAATTTGATTGCACCGGAAATTGTCCAAACTGCACAGAAACAGGGAAGTCTCGTAAACCCAAGAGTCAAAGAGGTTTTTGGGGGGGTTTTTTGGCCTACATTCTCTGAGCTGTGTACCAGAGCAGACTCTGCTGATGGCTTTTAGGATGAAAGTGCTGCTCTTCTTCCCCAACACAATGGCTGTGAGAAGCCATATCAATTGAAAAGTGAGTTATGAGAGAAGTTATCAAGGTTATCTTTGTTATTTTATGAGATGTTAAGAACTGTTAGGAAACTTGCAGCACACTGATGGCAACCCACTACAGTTAAATGAAGCTCAGTGTCTAAGTAATGAATAACCACTCTTCCTTTTATTTCAGTGTCATATTACATTACAGTCAGGACATGTTATTGACAAAACCTACCAGACATTTTACTTTAATTCTCAGAAAAAAAACAACAGAAAACAAAACCAACCCAAGAAAGAATGTATATAAATAGAGATGTCACAATATTTGATTGTGATCGTCCATTAAGATGTTTCACAATAGTATCAATGTGTTAGAAATACATTTTCTTGAAAGCTATAGAAGCAATGTTTCACTTGGTTTAGACTGAAGTCAGCTATCAAAAACCTGTTCCATCAGTTCCAAATGATCATACACTTCATACATGGCTACAAGTTAAGAGGTGACCACTGACTGTTTATTCAAAACCAAAAGCCCCCCAAACCCTCCTCCTGATCTTCAGGAAACCTCTGCAAAAGTATTTTGCGTATGTAGCTGTAGGACCTATTTGATAACCCAGGCTCATCAGCTACACAGTTACTACCCAAACACTAACACATAAAATGCAACTTCACTCTTGTTCAGGATTTTAGGACATTTGACACATAGCACCAGTAATGGTAGAGGAAATTACTGCTCCCTAAAAGATAGCTGCATATGCTAATCAGCTGCAACAGTAGATGCACCAGAAATTAACTGAGTTTCACATAGTGGCTGGAAAAATACACCTGCTTAACTGAGGAAAAGGTTACACGTATCTAACTGGTTTTGAACAACTTGGCCTTAAAGTTTCACAATACATTTCTTAGCATAAGCTGGAATGGAATTCCCAGCTTGGCTCTACACAAGGCTTTAAAAGTAAAATAAATACTATTTAACATACATCATCTGGGTCTGAATTCATCCTAGCTACGAAGTTACATTGTTTAAATTGTTTAAGGTCCTGTTTCTCTACTGAAGAAAGGGAAAGCCACTTTCAAACAGGGTGTGACTGTCCTTTGGGGATGGTACTTACCCCTGGGTGAGAGAGGCAGGTGAAGTGAATCCAGTCTACGGCACAGCTCCCTTATTCTCAGCTGCCTGCCATAAACGTTATCCGTGCTAAGAGCAGGTATGGGACACCCACCAGCTACAGGAGAAGGCAGGGTTAACGGTGCTTACCCACTCTGGAGAACATGTTACAAGCCCTGATCACAACTTCGACTTACATTCAACACAGAAGCTACTTTTAAAATAGTTTTTTTTTAACTCGGCTTGATGAAAAAATTGAATTCTGAACCAAGGTTCAACCATGTTACAGAGAACTTCGAAGGACAATAGCAGTTACTAACCACTGAAAGCACTGTGTTGGAAAATGTAGTTTTAATAGATATTCTTCATCTTACATAAGACCACAATAAATACACCACATTCTATAGAAACTTCAGATGACACGAGTAAGAAGAGGTCAAAGAGGGAGAATACCAATAGACTACATAACCATACCCCTGAATTGCATGACAAAACACTGCCTACTGCACCCACTACAAGCTGTCATTTACACACTTCAGGTTGGCCTCAACAGAAGCTTTCAAACTTTTTTTCCTTTTTGTTTATTTTAGTGAGGGAGAGGGCTTGGGGAAAGGAAGAGAACAGAGATACAAGAAATGAAGGGAAGTGATTAGATGGGTTCCCAGAAAAGATGCTGGACTCCCAGGATGAGAAGGAATTTGTTCATCACTTTCCTTCCCTCCAATAAAGAAGCTTTGTTGCTATTTAAGCTGATCAGTGAATAGCTTAATAAACCTTGTAGAGAAAACCAGTGGTATTATGTGCTAGTTCTAGGCAGTTAAGCAGGCATCAGTCAATGCACAAGCTGGCTGCAACAGTGGTTCTACACACTAGTATTTCACGTTAACAGAGGGCAGGAGTTAAACAAGTTAGAAAACAGCGCTGCCTAACACCTGATGACAACCAGCAGGCAGAAGTTACACAGGCACTCATGATTAGTGCTGTTGTTTGCTCTCAACCTCATACGTTGTTCTGGTTATTTCCACGAAAATATACACTGACACGTTGCTAAAATTATGGTTACAAATTTACATCAGAGACTTGTTTCTAAAAGTCACTCCAAATGCAATTTCATATTAAATTGGCCAGGTAAAGTCACCCACAGGTCATAAACTAATAAAAAAAAGTCAGCAAATAGGAAAAAAAAAAACCCAACCTTGTGAATTCCACCTCTTTATCGTTTAATCTGTCAGACTGGTAAAGACAAATTGTCAATTCTGGATTCAATTTTTTTAAATATGATTGTCACATTAGAGAAATGAAAACACAGCAAAATAAACTGTACAACGGCAAAGTAGAATAACAAAAAATATTTTACTAAAACATAAGATTTACAGGAGATTTTTCCAGACAAGCCATACAAAATGGTCACAAGCTTTTTCTTGGAGGGATTTTTCTACACTTGACAGCAGAATCACAATGTTATTAGTGAAGGTGATGGATGTTTAATGTTCCCATTTTTTGTTCAAACAATGAAGCTTGTCCACCTACAGCGTCTAAGTTAGACTGGGCTAGAGGGTATATTCTAAAGTATAACTGGTTAGCTGCTTTTACCAATGCAATTAGCATCACCATAAAAAGGGAGGAGGAGCCCACAAAATTAAAACAAAAAGCCCCGCAGCTAACCCTGCCTACCTTCATTCACAGTGCTTATACTTAAACCATGACGGAAAAAATGATAAAAAGCAGAGATGTGCTGCTGCTTTCAAACAATTTCACAACAATCCAGATGATACTTCTAGCCTCTGCTCATGCGGTACAACAGTGAATTAGGACAAGACACAGATTTGCTAATGTGCATTTAATCACCAAAGGACTGAAGATGTCTGGGCTTTTATTCTGTAATGTTTCTAAGACTGTGTCCATTAAATGCAAACAAAAAAAGGAAGAGGTCTTGGCAGAACAGGAGAAGTGATGCACACTTGATGTTCAAAGCGCATTTAAATATTATTCATGGCATATAGCCTAGTCCATGCTCTGGCTGTAAAGAAAACAAAATACATTTAAGAAAAGATGTATTTTTCGGGCTTGATTAAAGATCATTTTACATAACTGCTGCAAGCACACAAAATGTATCCGTTCTGAGATTTTTAAGTGCAATTCTGAATTCCAGCAGCTGTCAAGTTTTGTATATCATAGAAGCAGCCCGACAGCAGTGGATCCAAAAGTGAGGAGGCACTACAGCCTGCAACAGAAGCAGGTATCAAAGAGATGTACTTTTCCTTAAGCACCACAACGCCAAATTAGATAAGCTAGCAAATTCGAACCATGAAAACTCAAGATAAAACAGATCAAGAGATCTTTTCCTCTAGCAAGCCTTGCAGGCTAGAAAATCACAGAATCACAGAATTAGTAAGGTTGGAAAAGACCATCCTGCAAAATAGAACACTGCAGACACATTCAGGGTACCTGGACCACGACTGCATGCAGTAACTGTTTCTGTAAGTTGCAGACATCAAACAAGTGGTCAGGATTTACATCCCCCAGCCAGCGAGTAATAACCTATTCCTAAAACTAGAAAAGAAAAAAAAGTCCAAGATACATCACCTGTTTCTATGGCTTGGGCTTCATTGGTCTTCCATTGCTCAGCTACATCATTTGCTAGTGGATCATCTGGATTGGGAGCACTTAACAAAGCCTGGATTGATAGCAGAACTGTACGAATCTGCAAAGCTGGAGACCATTTATCTGAAGAGACATTTATAGCACTATGAAACACCATATTCTCCACAGTCTACAGATATAATAAATTTTCCAGATTAAAGAATAAGCAAGTTATTTTTTTGAACATGAAAACTCTTTTTAGGGTCAATTTACAAATTTCTGTACTTCATAAGATAAAAAGAAAGAAAATACAGTAGGTGCTTACCTTTCAAAATATCTAAACATATTCTTCCCAGCTTGTCTACATTAGGATGGTAAATTTTGGTCATGAAACGTACTTTAGGAGCTGCCATTGGATATTCTTCTGGAAGGAATAGTTCAAGTTTAAATGTCCCACCCTCGAAGGGGGAATCCTGTGGACCTGCAATGACCACGTGAAAATAGCGTGCGTTGCTTTCATCTGGCTCTGCTTTTATCCCAGGGACTGGCTCTGCCAGCAAGCGCTGAGTTTCCTAGAAGAAGAGGAGACAATGTAACAAATACAGCCTATCCTCGCTGCATTGCAACCCCTCCATTGAGACCTCGCTGATTTGCGAGGAAAATCTCGCACAATTCAGTTTCAGAGGTTTGCGATGTTCCCCAGCCGACGCATGTGCAGTGCCTCTGCTTCGCCAAGGGGTGGTGCCAGCACTCCCTGTGGTGCAGGAGTGGCCCGGCCCCAGGGGGAGGGCACGCAGTTTCTCCATCTCGCAATGGCTTTTAGAGCCCTATGGCACCGTGCCCCAATCCCTGACCNGTGCCACACTGACAGCCCGGCGTGGGGCTGTCACCCCGGCGCGGGGACAGCCAGCGGGGACAGAGAGTGGGGGAGGAGCGGCACAAGGTTTGCGCTGCCAGTGGGGCAGTGCGAGCACACACGGTCGCAGCAGCCCAGCCCTGGCTGGAGATGCAGAAGCGGCAGCATGGCCGAAGAGAAGTCCAGGGATTCTCGGGGGGGGGGTCTCTCCAGTTGGAGAGGGCTCAGAAAAGCTTTCCTTTGCTCCCCTGTGCTGTGAGAGCCCATGGGGAGAAGTGGAAAAGGCTCCCCTGTGCTTCTTATTGGCTGGGGGTGGAGCGATGGGCGTGACCTGTATGCATATTAATGATTGGCATGTGTTTGCAAATGAGGAGGTATTACTGTACCTACAACTCATTTTAAAAAATCACAACCTGTACAAACCATTTTAAAAGCAACAAGGCTTCATTCTGCCTACATTCAGAGAAACAATGCTAGACAAATACCTGAAAGTCAAAGAACATTTGCAGAAGGAAGATGAGGCTGTGGTAAACTGGTACCCATCTCCTTTCACACCCCTCACCTGTTGTGTGTGCTGCTGTCCTCAAATTTCTTAACTGTTGATTAAACTACTGCAAAGGTGCTATATTTCATTCAATATACTCAAAAGCACTTTGAAGAACACCACATTGAAAACACAAAAGCAGTTCCCATTCTGCCTTGAATAGAAACTCCTTTAAGTGAAAAGCCAAAGGTATTAATCACTTGCAAAAAGTATTCAAGGTTTACTCTAACAAGAGCGGACTGGTTTATGAAGTTGAACATCCGTACTTAAATCAGATCCAACTTCAAGGA
This sequence comes from Pitta sordida, assembly GCA_013390025.1. Lineage (NCBI taxonomy): Eukaryota > Metazoa > Chordata > Aves > Passeriformes > Pittidae > Pitta > Pitta sordida. Next base: position 25,987 of record WEKX01001521.1, read on the forward strand.
ATTTGAAGTGCTACTCTGCTGCAACATTACAAATGTGTTTTAAGGATGGTTCACATATTTACACATACAGATGCATAAATAGCTTTGGTGTGAGCACTGTCAGCCTACACAGAATCATGTTTAAAATCACCCTAACAGACAGTAGGAGACAGTCAAGTTGTTCTATAAGCAGCAAAATTAGGGAATGATGGTTTCCTACAGTGACTTGTATTCTTTGTTGCTCAATTACTCTGGCTGCAGCACTGATCCTCTCTCAGGCACAAAGTTGCAACCATAGCTAAGAGCTGTCCCCAGTCTGATCATCCATCCTGCTATGGCACTGAGCAAACAGCCCAAGTCCTGCACATCTCTCCCTCTCCTCTGCTGCCAGCCTTCACAAGTCTCATGAGCACCATTCCCAAAATGGGCAAAAGGACATTAGGAAGGGACAAGAAATCTTGCTGAGGCCTCATTTGAACAGGTAATTTTAGCCCCATTTCCTGCTTTTCTTCTAGCTTGCTTTTACTATGTACAGTTAATTTTTTCACCATCTTTCCATGTTGGTTTTCACAAAGAAAAAATATCCTGTTTCTACTGACAAAAGACAGCAACTTGGTAGTGTAGAATTAATTTATTACTTCAGTTTTATAGAATATTTATGCCATAGGTGTGCTAAAATCATAAAATGGTCTGGGTTGGAAGGGACCTCAAAGACCAACTATTTCCAAACCCTTGCCATGGGCAGAGACACCTTCCTTGCTCAGGGTCACATCCAATCTGGCCTCAAACGCTTCCAGGGGTGAGGCATCCACAGCTTCTCTGGGCAACCTGTTCCACTGCCTCACAACCCTCAAAGTCACGAATTTCTTCCTAACATCTAATCTAAACCTACCCTCTTTCAGTTTGAAGGTGTTCCTCCTTGTCTAGTTAGTACACATCTTGTAAATACTCTCTCTCCAATACAGTAAATCTCTCTTTAATATAACCAGAAAATAGACAGACTAACTCTACTTGGCTTAATAAATTTTTCAAACATATGTGGAGTGTTATACACGTGAGCCCCTGCATATTTGCGATCCAATATTTGTGAGATCAGTATTTGCGGGTGATTTTTCCGCGAGCTGTGCGACCTCGGCGTGTGCGCAGAACCTACCGCGACCTCAGTCTGATCGGCCCCCAGCTCCACTGCTCGCCGCCAGGCCTGCCACCCCCCTTTGCCTCCCCGCTCGCACAGCCAGCCCTGGCCCCGCTCCGTCCCGCCCCAATCCTGTACGCCTCGCTCACGCACCGCGACGCTGCCCCGATCCCATCCCCCTTGCTTGCGCGCCGCAGGCCGGATCTCGTCCCACTCGCTCGCGCGCCACGCCACCACTCACCCCCTCCGCCCCGCGCCGGTCCCGTCCTCGGCGATCGCCCTCCTCACCTGGCGCTCGCCCGCCTCAGCGGAGCACAGCCAGATATCTGAAACAAGCTCCACTCTCAGGACCCACCCTCCTCCAGACCTTATTAGGGGAGGGGGTGGGGCTACGGACGTGGCATACTCAACTACGTAGTGGGTTTGCCATCTTTGTGGATTTCACGACTCACGTGAGGCGGACCAAACCCAACAGCCCACGAGTAACAGGGGATCACTGTAACTGTATTGTAGAAATAAATGTACACAACATTTAAGCAATATGTCTGTCTTGCTGCAGTTAAATAACATTCCACTTAACAAAAACTAATCAATATATAAAGTGAAGTCACAATAATTAATCCCAAAAACCAATTACTCATCTCTGAATTGTCAAGGTCCTACAAACCATAATATTTAAGTTATTACAGTCACACGTTGTGTATTCACACTTCCGTGTTTGTGTACTTGTGGATTTGCGGTTTTTCCAGGTTCACATATCCGTGGATTGGACGATATGCAGGACCCCCAGGAGACCCTTAAGCCGCAAATTTCGAGGTATGACTGTACTATGGGCAAACGTTGAACTGGCAAAGGGTAGAAGGGCCCTTCAGAGGGACCTTGACAGGCTAGAGAAATGGGCAGATTCTAATAGCATGAGATTTAACAAGTCCAAGTGCCGGGTTCTTCACTTTGGACGTCTGCAACCCCATGCACCGCTATCGACTGGGGGATGAGTGGCCGGAGAGTGGTCAAATGTATTTGGGATTTGGGAGTAATGGTTGACAGAAGACTTAATATGACAGAAGACTCAATATCAGCCAGCAGTGTGCCCAGGTGGCTAAGAGGGCCAATGGCATCCTGGTCTGTATTAGGAACAGTGTGGTCAGTCGGACTAGGGAAGTTATCCTTCCCCTGTACTCAGCGCTGGTCAGACCACATCTTGAGTCCTGTGTCCAGTTCTGGGATCCCTGGTTTAAGAAGGGTGTTGAGCTGCTTGAGAGGGNTGCAAACCTAAAAATAAACTACTTCTATGAAGTGACTACATATTGCTTACTTATCTTCACAGACATTAGCTGCCAATGCTACTTAGAAACCTCCCTGGAAGGCCATCCAAGCTTCTTAGAGCTGTCTACATTCACTTCTATATTTTAAATGATATTCATAGATTTATAACTTACTAATTTGTAGTCTGTTGGTTATTTACTTGAACACTAATTGTGCAGAAAAGCAGTTACACATTCTGACCATTTACATTCAATGGTAAGAAACGTCATAAGAAACTATAGATCACCCCTGTAAAACCTTCTCAGTTTCTTTCAGCAGGTAGTCAGTATGAATGCTGCCACAGGTAAACAGGACAATTTGGATCTCCACCTATGAAGGACCATATACTACTTGACAGTTCTGGCAGAGGAAAGTGACTAATGCCAAATGCAAACTAATACAGCAAGCCAATTCAAAATTTAAAAAGAAAGAACTTAAGGAAAGGACCAACTTTTGAACTTCCTCACAGTTGCTACCACTTCGACTTTTGAGGCAAATTGTGGCTTTGGTTCTGATAGGCTTAGAAGACTTTTTTTTTTTAGTGTTAAGGATAACACATTTTAATAGCTGGGCTGATCTCAGCAGTCCCTAACTCTGGCCACCAGTGATTCTGGTCCCCAGGCTGCCTCCCTAGTTATGCCAGTATGCTGACTGTAACCATCCTGGGCAGCCAATCCTGGCTTAAAATAACCGAGAATCAGCAGTTCTCTGGCAGCAGCATCAGCACTTCTACCTGCCAGCATAACTGAGGGAGCAATGCCTGGCTGTAGGCTGCACATTGTGCCACTAAAAACCACTTGTGTATGAGAAAAACAGTACTTTTAATCAAGGTCCCCCGAGGCAGACAGGACGCAGAAATGCTTCTCTTTCCTCCCGTGTGCTGCAAGAGCCCGTGGGGAGGAGCTGAAGAGGCTCCCCAGCTCCTGATTGGCTGGGGTTGGAGCAATGAGCGTGGCCTGCGTGCATATTAATGACCTGCACATATTTGTGAGTTTGATGTCTTGTGAGGCCCGTGGCCTGTCCCGTTCCTTGCAAAGGACGGGGTATAACTGTATATGCTATCCTTGCCCAGCAAAAATCCCTGCCAACAAGGATAAAAAGAGCTGGAACAATCAGCTAAGCATGCTAAAAAGGAGAAATTCAGAGAAAATCATGTTTTGCAGTTCTGCTGCTCACAACAAATGTTTTTTACAATAGAACTGTTAATTTTGTCTTCCTGACAGGACAAATTCCAATTAAGTACATGTTCCAGAACAGTACTGTTCAGCGTTTCTTATTGGCTCTCTTCTAGCACACTGAAGTAAGATGCACAGAAGAGATTTCAGGACTTATTTTGAGCTCTAAAGCTTTTAATGAAGTATCCTATGCTGCCTTAGGCAGCTATTTCTATTTGTCATACACTGTAATGTTTTTAGATTGAGATCTCTTTGAATACCTGCATTTACTGTTATTTTTTCCAGTTCCAAGTAATGTCATAATTTCCATTGACTAAAAAAAAAATAAAAAAACCCAAAGGAACATACATGCCACCCAGTACTTTGATAAAACCCCCAAAAACTCCTTGTCATTCACAACTGGTTATGCCTCCCTCCCAATTTTATCTTTTTTATTTTTAATTAAGTGATTAAAAAACAGAGAAGTGTTGAAGGTGCTTTGACAAGCAAAAGCAAAGCTTTCCTTATTAACACAGGTGGCCTGAAGTGGAGTGACAGATGATAGGGATGGGACAGATGGTGTAGCTGACATTCTGCATAGCTAGTCTTCTATGAAGACATTAAATTGAAAACTAATAGTTCCTGAGGGGGGAAGAAACCTCAACCTGTTTTCGCAGTAACCTGCAAGAACAGGAATCCTCAGGAAGAGAGAGCACTGTCATGTTTAGAAGAGACAAACAGAGCAGGAGGTGAGGGTGAGGGGTTTTGTGGTTGCCAAGACTAAGAGAAGCCACACAAACTGGAGATGGATCTGCAGAGCAGCACATTTCACACTGAGCTTCTACTTGGTTATCCTGCCTTCAGTGAAAGGGGGAAAAGTTACTGAAAAGCAGATATAACCACCAGGATTCTCCTTGTTCATACACACAGAACAAGACAGAGCATTTCTTTAGGGACGCGAACTGAACAACCTAAAAGATGCTTCAGACACACACAAAAATCCATCATTACCACACAGAGATATGAACAAGTGTACAAAAGAGGAATCCATTAGAACTATCCATTAGAAATATTCTATTTTAATCCATTAGAAATATATTATTTTAATACTTAAAAATACTGTTTTTAAGAAGTGTTTACAGAAGCCTCATGCTGCCAAGGTCACAGTCAAAATGATTAAAAAAAGATTTCTGTTTGCTACATTTTTGAAAAGCAAAAAAATACTTCACAAGTCTTGTTTGCTATCAACAGACTAAGGCAGGACCAAACAAATAACTACAACCAGAAGACTCTCCTATGCAAGTATTTGCAGAAAACCCAAACATTATTCCTTACATAGCAGAGACACTGCAGCTGAACTGTCATCTCTAAAGCTTCCCTGTGTGGCATAGACCACTCCAGTACCAAAGAAAGGAATTTTTGCTTGGGATTAGACAATTATTAAAGTTTGTCCATTGCCTTTTAGAAAGAAATACTATTCTTTGCTTGGAAAAATAGTTGCAATTCTGTTTCCCGTACTATGGTAATAGTTAATCACCACAAATTTTACAGTGCCTGCCAAGAGATGTGGCTAAAAAAACGTTAAGAACAAATCAACGTGCCACCTATAAAATACGTGAACTTTCAAGTTACTGTAAAAAGGCCACTAGAATTCAAGAAAAGCTTGCTTGCAAAGTAAGCACAAACTAGCTCAAAGAAGAAACCCAAGCTCCAAATCTCCAGCCAAATTTGCTTAATAATTCAGCTACCTGCATGTTCGTTTTCCTGACACCTCAGTTTTCTTATTTCATATTCAATATTACGGCTATAGAGTTACCTTCAATAAGTAAAAAATGCTGCATATTAATTCACAAATTGAATAGGGTGGTCTTCAGTGAGCTACAACTGAAGGAATACACTTTTTGATAGAACAGTCTTCTGCTCTACACTGTCCTTTAATAACAGCTGTGAAATCAACTAGTGAACTTCATAAAATCCATTAGAACCAATGGAGCTTACAGAAATCCCAACAACTTACAAGGTCTAAATATTTTAAGCTGATGTGGCCCCAGAGTGGCCACTGGGGAAGGGAAGGAAAGGAAAAAAAAAAAAGCTGTGCTGCCTTTGCACTTCAGCCTATTCTGCACTTTCACTTTTGTCTGTATAGCTGTCTCCTGACCTCATGGTTCAATATAGCATGTAGCCAATCTGGAAGAAAAGAAAGGGAATAAAAGTCGTTGCAAGTCCCTGATGCAGTTCACTACATGTCCTGGCCAAAAGCTGTGCCAACAAAAAGCAGGGTACAAACACATGCTGTCAGAATGATGGGAGAACAGACTGCTCCTTTTGGTGAAAGGGCTGTTTTAAAGAGTTGAGCCTGCAGTGTTTTAACCACAGAAAGGTATCAGCGGAACAGATCACTCACTACTTGGTAACCAACCCAAAAAGGAAATGCAGAGGCTACCTCCTCATTCCAAAGGAAGAATCTTAACTAGCAACAGGGCTAATTTCAGTAACAGATGGCAAACTGCTACACTAAAGTCTTGATCCATCTCTAAAAGTCTTAAGCACCAAAGACCCTGAATATCTTCTTACTTGTTATAAACAGTTATCCAAGAACCTTTTATAACATTAAGGCTACAGAAAAGCATCCCATGGCCAGCAACTTTATGCTAGTACCTCAAAAAGAGAGAGAACATCATTAAGACTTTCACAGACTGACATATTTGTGATAAAATGATCCTGAAACTTCAAAACAGAAAACATTAATAATGGTCTCTTACATAAAGAGAAAACACTGCAGGTCTTAAAGCTGTTAAATATTTTAAATGGCACAATACTACATCTTTACACAAAGGTTCAGAGGAATCAATCTTTCCTCCTCGTATTTTCAGCAGCACATTTACTTGCTCAATTCACTATGCAGCAGTCAAGCAATTTTCCTTCAGCATCACCTATTAAGATGGATACTACACTCCTACAAATCTGTCGGGCCAAGAGAATGTACAAGCCCTCTCTAACCTACTTCAGACAGTGGACAAATGTGGCTTTATTCTGTCTGCACAGATCAGGGAAGACAGATGATTATGAGCATCTTTGTCTTAATAGGACTTAATCTACCACAGGAATTACAACTCAAGTACCATGTTTATTGTTGCCCCCTTGACAGAAATTACCATCCTGCAGATCAACTGAGAAAGTAAATCCTGTCAGCATTCTCAATGCAACTAAGAAAACATGAGCTGGGTTCTCTTAACTAAATCTTTAACCTGAAAAATGCTGACTGACTACATACAAACTATGTATTTCCATCCAGCAGAGGACAGTAACTTCCAACAGAAACCAAGGAATAGTTGGCATCTTCCACCAGTACAAATGAATGAAATCTGCACATCTCTCAACACATTTCTTCCACGGGTGCTACAAGCAAAAGTCTCAAAAGAGCCAGCTACAAAACAAACTTTTGGTAACCTGGGCCATTTATAAAAAGAATGGGATGAATAGGATGAAACACTGTATCAATAGTCCCAAAATGGCCGAAAAGAAAAGTTACTGGAAAACTGAAAAAGCCATCCCTATTGAACGAAATCCATGTCACCTTACCTCACCTTTTTGGACATAGAAGTTGTATCTGGCATGATCTGATTTAACTGCATAATCATCTGAACACACATACAGGGTGCAGATGTCAATGTGCCAGCAGCAGGGGGGTTTCCAGGCGTGACGTCCATGGGGAGACGCCAGGAGCTACACCATGCCAGACACAGCCAGCTCTGACAAACCTGCCACAGGATATGGCTGAACCCCATCAGCCAAGCTGGTGGCACACCTGGGAAAATGTATTTAAGAAGGGACAGAAAACATCAAACAAAGAGAACAGTGAGCTGTAAAGAAAGGAAAAAAAAAGTGTGAGCCAAACTAATGTGAACACCAAGGCCAGAGAAGGAAGGTAAGGAAGAGTTCCAGGCATCAGGGCAGAGATCCCATCTGTGTAGCCTATGAAGGACCAGAGTGGAACAGATACCCACACTGCAGCCTATGGAACACTGGAAAAGCATTAGGAGGGAGGAGCTGTTGTGGACTGAACACAAACCCTGATTCCCCATTATCCATGAGGAACAGGAGAGTTGGGGAGTCAGAAGGGAAGGACTGAAGTTGAGTACTGGAAAAGGGGTGAAAAGCTGTTGTTATAGTTTTGCCTTTGTTTCTCACCATCCAATTCTATCTTACTTGGAAGCAAATTAATGCATTTTCCCCAAGTTAAGTCTATTTTACCATGATGGTAATCAGCAAATGATCTCCCTGTCTGTTTTGACCCATGAGCTTTTCCATCTTATTTTCTCCCCCTGCCTGGTTGAACTGAGAAGAGAGCGTTGCTGGCTGGGCATCTGGCCAAGGACAACCCAGCACAGCATAAATCACATGGTAACTTTTAATCTGAGATATGTTTGAACTATTGTATCCAGAACTGCTTTTAGAGAGGATGTTGTAGACAGTTTTAGACTCCACAGATGATACTGCAAATTGGAGTTTTTGGGGAAGAGATGACAGACTTACAATGAAAACCACTAGCTCCATTTTCTACTACAGCTGAAATGACAACACTTACCACTTGGACGGTGCCACACATAACAATTTTTGTGCGAGAAGATGTGATGAGGAAAAAGAGACATCTTTCAGTTTAACTGATTGCTCATCACTCACATCAATATTTGCTTCCATGGGGAAGTATGACATTTGCTGCCAAATCCTCCACAAAGATTTCTAAAACAGATGAAAAGACACTACCAATAGCAAAACCAAAGAGATTTTTTTTTTTAATTAAAAAAATTGTATCTATGTTGCACTAATTTTTAGTCATTGAGAGTGGTAGTCCTTTCATTCTACAATGCCTTCAACTGCTCAGTTTACAATTGAGTCAAATTGCTTTTCTGCCTACGACTTCAGCCTGGTCCTCAGTCCTTCTTGATCAACTTAACTCATATCTGTAATGACCTTCACCATTCCCTTTCCTCACAAAATGCAAGAGTTTGCCTGAATGGGAAGCACTAAGTTCTCAGCAGCAGTGCTAATTTGTACAGTCACCCTTCCCTGCACCCCCTGCAACAGCCCAAGCATTTGCAAAGTCAAATAACAGATGAGATCACAGAACTGATTTTGCTTAAGAAATAACCTTTACTGCAGAGTTCTGAGCCAAATAAGTTCCTCAGTCTAAGTTTTTCTCGGCAGTACAAAAATTTTTGTGCCAGGACAGTCCAAGCTAAATACACATTTTCATACAGTAAAGCTGTTCAACATGAATCAGAATCACAGAATGGTCTGGGTTGGAAGGGACCTTAAGGATCATATACAGTACGTCCCCGGTGCATCGTGACCTCGCCATTGTGACCCCGGCGATTTGCGATATAAATTTCCCGCAATCCAGTTTCAGGCATTTGCGAGGTTCCNGGGGGGTTGTCCCCCGAGGTAGACAGGGCGCAGAAATGCTTTTCTTTCCTCCCGTGTGCTGCGAGAGCCAGTGGGGAGGAGTCGAAGAGGCTCCCCAGCGCTCCTGGCTGGCTGGGGGTGGAGCAATGAGCGTGGCCTGTACACATATTAATGACTTGCACATATTTGCGAGTTTGATGTTTCGCCTGTCCCGTTCCTCGCAAAGGACGGGGTATAACTGCAGTCCAATTCCCGTGCCATAGGCAGGGTCACCTTCCATGAGACTAGATTGCTCAGGGCCCCATCCAATCTGGCCTTAAACACTTCCAGGGATGGGGCACTCACTATTTTCTGAACAATCTGTTCCAGTGCCTCATCACCCTCACAGAATTTCTTAATATCTAATTTAAACCTACTCTCAGTTTGAAGCCATTTCCCTTGCCCTATTCCTATATGCCCTTGTAAAAAGCCCCTCTATAGCTCTTCTGTGGGCCCCCTTCAGGTATTGGAAGGCTGCTGGAAGAATGAACCACACACTAATCACTTGAGAACTTCTGGTTAATCTAATCACACTAGGTGGTAACTTCTCTGTCTTGTGCTACCTGTCTGCAAAGAAACAGAAGTACAGCAATCAACTCAGGCATTTAAATTCAGATTACACAGAGCATACATTTGCCTCAGACTTTCATTCTAGTTCCAGGAAAACCTTACCAGGTACCAAGGCCATTATCTTCCAACTACATTCAATAGTCCAGATTAGTTTCTATTTCATACTCCAGAGTTAAAAGCTTTAAGTGCATAGAGCTAAACTTAAAGCAGTATACAGGCACATGGACAAGTTATAATTACCTGCCAAACGACAATTCTTTTGTGTTCTGCCAGAGTGTGACGAGGGAAGATCACACTGATTTCCTGCACCAAGAAGTGATAAACTGCACCCAAGGAGGTAAAAAATCATGAATTGTTTTGCTTTGATTTTTGAGGGGGAGGTAGTAGGAAAAAGTGAAACTTATCAATCAAAACTGTCTTCTACGTATAGCAATAAAGCTGCCTCAGAAAACTACAGACTTAATTCAAAACTTAGTATAACATTACATCACATTTTGGCATAAAGTCTTCCAGGATCTATCAATTCATTAACTACAATTATGTAAAGAACTGGCTGTAACAAGCACTACTGAAAATAAATTGGTTACCTAAGCAGATGTCATACAGTTAGAGAGCTTTCAGAATGTTTACACTAAAATTATATCACTGTAAAATAACTTGAGAAAATCGTCTGAAAATAACATCTTTTAGGAAAAAAAAAAAAAGAATTAGCAGCAAAACCTATTAAACTGTAAAGCAAAGGTCAGGCATCACAAATGGAAGGTTCACTTGTGATTCCCAATAGCTGGTCTCCACAGGAATTCTCTTCCTTGCCACAGAATCCCCAAGTGTCAGCATTCCACATGCCTCTGCTTCCTGGACTTGTTACTGAGCTAATGTCTCTTGTACATTACTGCTTCTACCACAGCGCAGGTTCCTAGACCCCACCACCAGCCCTGACTGTATCAAACGTCCCCGTCCCACAAAAGAACCCAAGAACACATGTAGTACTCAATCTATGGACAATTGTCTGGAAAATTGAAACTACAGGCTCACAACCTTCCTCACACACTTTGGCTCACAGCACCCATCCCCACACAGTTTTACCCCCTGCAAAGCCACCTGCAGTGAGATGAAGACAAATGCACTCCAGGTAACAGTGTCTTCCCAGAAGGAAAAAAAAAATCCAGAATCTACCCACTCTTGGAAGAAAACCTTGTGGCCAAATAGTAACTTGAAAAAGGCATTTTAAGGTCAGCATCACTCCCCCCCCACCCCGAGAATGACCTCATTCTCAAATTTTCCACAGCAGATTACAGGATTTTGGAACTGAATCTGAGAAATTCCTAGGGGAATATCTATGTACTAGCACAGATCAAGATTTTCATGGTGCATCTCTAGCCATAGTAAAGTGAGGCATAACTAGATTCACTAAGCTAATGGTGCAAACCATTCCTGCAGTTATACTGACAGAGCACATTTACATTGGAGGTTTGCATTAATATACAGTGCAGAGTCAATTCTCAAAGTGTGGTTAAAGCAAACAGTAACACGAACTGAGCTCCTGTCCAAATGCCACCTGTACTGAGTTTGCGTGGCAAGGTTCTGGTAGCAGGGGGTCCATGGAGGTGGCTTCTGTGAGAAGCAGCTGGAGACTTCCTTTATGTCCAACAGAGCCAAAGCCCGCCGGCTTCAAGATGCATCTGCAACTGGCCAAGGCCAGGTCAATCAGCAATGGTGGCAGTGCCTCAGCGATAACATACTTAAGAAAGGGGGGAAAAAAACAACCTAGGCAGCAGCAGCCAAAGATAGGAGTGAGAATGTGTGAGAGCACCAACTGTAAACACCAAAGTCAGTGCAGAAGCACAGGGAGGAGGTGCTCCAGGCACTGGAGCAGAGATTCCTCTGCAGCCCATGAGGAAAACCATGGCCAGGCAGGCTGTCCCCCTGCAGCCCGTGGAGTACTTCATGCCAAAGCAGATGGATGCAGCTGAAGGAGACTAGCTCCCTGGGAAGCCTACAGTAGAGAAGGCTCCTGGCAGGACCAGTGGAGAAAGAAGCTCACACTGGGGCAGGTTTGCTGGCAGGACTCATGTCCCAGCAGAGGATCCATGCTGAAGCAGCCGGTTCCTGAAGAACTGCACCTTACAGAAAGGTGAAGATGATCATACATAACTGTAGGCTGTGGGAAGGACTAGTGTAGGACAAATTCACAGAGGGACCCCCTGCCAGAGCAGGGGAAGAGTATAAGGAGTCCTGTCCCTGAGCAAGAAGGAGAAACAGAGACAACACATGATAAACTGAGCGCAAGCCTCATTTCTCGTCCCCTTGCACCACAGAGGGGGAGGGTAAAGCGGAAAATGAGGAATGCAGTTGAGCCTAGGCAGAAGGGTGGGGTGGGGAAGGTGTTCCAAGATTTAGGTTTTATTTCTTGTTACCTTACTTGGATCTGATTGGTAGTAAATATTATCTCCCTGAGTCTGTTTTGCCCGTGACTGCAATGGGTGACTGATCCCTCCCTGTGCTTCTTTTGCCCCAGGAGCCTTTGGTTGTATTTTCTCCTCCCTGGCCCAGCTGGGCAGCGGAGGGATAGAGCAGCTTTGGTGGGCATCTGGCATCCAGCTGTGCTCGACCCACCACACCATCTATAGCAAAATTTGCCACTTGCTTCTCACTATTAATCCACCAGTCACATGTAACTATGAAAACGTGGTTTTGTTTTGTACTATTACACAAAACAAATTTTGGTGATACATATTTTGAACGACATCTAAACATAACAGACAAGTACAGTATAAAACAACTGCATGCAAAGATATAAAAATCCATTAGCACCAGTACTTAGAAAACTTGGGGTAATATAGGTTTGTACCTCAAAGTTGTTCAAATATTATACAAGATGGTCCAAGCAAGATTATTGCCTCTAGCTGGATTATTTGCTTGTTTTTTCCTCAGTTTCTATTCTACAGTGTCTGCTGAAAGCTTCTTTAAGGAAAAGCCTGTGAAAAGTTACCAGTGTGACACACACTAAGAAAATCTCCATAAAACCTCACAGAAGTTTCACACCGAGGCAGCATTTTGTAACTAGCAGTCCAAGTGTTCCCAGAGTCAAAACAACCTGCAAGCAGGAGTTCACTGGCAGCTATGTGGAAATAGCTTCTCACGGTAAATAGGAAGGAACAAGTTTCTCAGACAACACCAACTATCATGCAGCGGAGGAAATCAAAGCCTCTGTAATTTAACACTGATAAATTAATTAATTTAAAAAATATCTGAAGCAGTGTATTCCTTCAGATGGTTACTTTGTGATAGGAGCAGCTGCAGTGACTGTAACAGAAGCACTAACAACAACTGGCTGCACAGCCAACACAGACCTGCACATGAAATCATGAATTATGAGATCACTGCAGCAAAGAAAACAGTAGGAAAAAATTTAAAATTAAATGAGGGAGCATTCCCATCCCATTCAGATATACTGCCTGCACCTGACACAGCTATGAGGTGGATTGAATGTCAGCCAAGAAAAAAACTCAGATACAATTCAATTCCTAACTCAACTGGAGGTACGTGACTTTGCAATACAGGAAAGAATTGAAGTAATAAGTGCTTGAAGGTAAAAACCACTGGGCTTATTTATTCTCTGCTGCAAAGGCTCACCTTTAAATACTGAGAATAGTTACTTTTTGGAAAAATAGTTTACAGCATCAAAACCACACATCTACATAAACGTGCCATGGCACTTTTATCTTATGTTCATAGAGGTTTTTGTCAACGTGATTGTCATAGGACACTTGGTTTTGAACTACTGAAGAAAACAAAAATACCTCTTCTCTGTTCGTGAGACAGGTTTTCCAATTCTGATTACACCTCAGAAGATTCAAAACTATATCAATGTTTTCTACTACACCATTTGTGATGTGCTAGCACTGTCATAACTCTAAAGCAAGTCATCGCTTGAGCTTATGGATCACTCCCCCCACACTTTATTAAAATCTCTGTTTCTAAGTAATCTGAGGACAGTGAATTGGGAGTAATTCTGGATCTTCTGCAACAACTGCCTTACAACATACATACTGTCACCTTTTCATGGAATTTCAGGAAAGTATTGAACACATAAATAGAGCTCTTGCAGAGACAAGGAAAGCTACTGCTCTCCTACTGGGACAGATGACAGCCTGTGCATAGCAAAGACACCGGCTGAGTCGTCAACCTGAGAGCCAGGCCATCTGCCAGCAGTCGGTCAAAACCAGGAATGCCAACTGCATTGGGAGCTGCTAGCTACACTCTAGACTTCACTGCAGTCCAAATACACACTCCTGTCCCCAGTCAGACATCAACAACCTCCCCTGGATGACAACACAAAGGGTGCATGTGGAGCAAAGGGAGGGAGAAGGTGTTTTCCTAACAGTCACGTAAGCCATTTACTTATCATAACATGTATTACTATTGATTAAAAAAAGATCTAATTTCCTTTCTTGGAGATATTTCACCTTTCTACCGCTGTTTCCCTCGCTATCTCACTCTCTTCCATTTCCTTTTCTGATCTTTCAGATTCTCACTAGCAACTGAGTTCACTCCCTCCCCTTAAGGTATCAGGAATAGGAAATTTAACATTAACATCAAAATTTGCATGATAGGAAAAGTCAAAACAATTCTCACTCAAGACTCCTGAAGCCTCAAGCAGGCATATCTCTCGGTCTGCATCTCTGCAGTATTTCAAAATATGACTTGGCACATTTTTGAGGCTGTAGTAACGAGTCAGATTCAAATCCTGGACCATATGCACATCTGGCAACTTAGCACAGGCACAACCAATCCAAGATTTGAAAGCTCTAGACCGGCTGCAGACAACTGATAGTGTAAGCATGGAAATACCCAACCCACCATACAGATTACCCTATTAGAGATAATAAATAATCCCAAAAAATGTCTAAGGGGGATCCTCCATAGAAAATCTGGAGTTTCTACGTCTTTCTTTTGACCTCCACCTTTCCTCTCAGGAGAAAACGAAACATTCCCACACCACCAACATTCCCACCACCACACAACTCATCTTTGAAGTGAGTTGTGTAAATTTTGTCAGGTTTTTCCCTAGAAGGGGATGAAAACAACAATAGCATCAAGAAGAAAATTTATGCACCAGCTTACAAGTGGGTGCACTTCTTAGCTGTATTCCAAGGAACTGTCAAGAGCAACTCTGTGATCAATACCAGTTCCACTGTATTATGAATTCCCTCTCACACCTGAAACACATTCAGCTTAGTATGCTGTGCACTCTGGCACTGGATGAGCATCAAACTCTACCTGTAAGATTTGTTTTCTTCATTTTTACTGCTCACAATTCCAAGCAGTAATCATAGTTTAGGTTGTTTCACAGATGATGGGCACTACTTCTGCCTTACTCTACCCCATCTTCTCTATTACCTACTTGATAAATGACTTCAGGGAAAATATAGGGGCTTTTTTCATCCACTGTTCAACATATGCTACATTTATATATTTTACAATGGTTGCCAACATTGCATGCTCAACCAAGAGAGCTTCACAGCTTTATAAGTGAACATCCGTTCACTGCAATAAGTGACGAGGGTGCTGTCACTTCCTAGGAGGGCCAACGAACCCTTCTGGAACCACTCAGTAATTTTTGTAGAGAATATCACCCATGTGAGGGCTTCAGTCTACACCACTGCAAATCGAGTAGGAGATAACACCCAGTACCAAGTACCAATAACTACACAAGACGGAGGACCGAGCTGTCTTCTGACAGCTTCCAACGCAGCCACCTGAGTGTCCTCGGAGTGACTCCAAATCATTCAAGTCTTCAGATTAAACTGAATTCTGGGAGTCAGTACCCTAAAGCTGAGAGCCCTTACAGAGCTTGGTAAATCAAACGCGGAACACGACACTGAGCCACCAGCACGACGCGTTACAGCCCAGAGGGCCGATCGCTCAGAGCGCACGGCTGCAGCACTACCCAACCGGGCTGCAGCACTACCCAGCCGGGCTGCAGCACTACCCAGCCGGGCTGCAGCACTACCCAACCGGGCTGCAGCACTAACCGGGCTGCAGCACTACCCAACCGGGCTGCAGCACTACCCAACCGGGCTGCAGCACTACCCAACCGGGCTGCAGCACTACCCAGGCTGCAGCGGTGCGGATGTCCCGACTCGCCCGCAGCCCAAGCCCAGGTTTAACCACTCGCTGCGGCTGGTCCCTCACCGCACAGAAGGCGGGATCGGAGCACGGCGCCACCGCCCTCCCCCGGCCCAAGCACGGCGAGAGCCGCGCCGATGGGCCGAGCACGGCCCCGGTGAGGATCGCCAAGGGCGGCAGAAGAGGGTGAAGAGGGTGGGTGGCACCAGCGCTCGGCAGCGCCGGGACCCGCGGGGCGCCGCCGCCGCCCNCTTGATGATCCTGCGGGGCAGCCCGGCCATCTTGTCTCCTCCGTGCAGGCTCGGGGCGCGCCTCCGATCGGCGCGCGCGCACGGCCGGAAAGACCCGCGGCACTTCCGCTGGCACCGCCCCGCGCGGTGGGAGCCGGGAAGTGTAGGAGAGAGGGATCCCGGGGAAGTGGGGGACTGAGGGATCCCCGGGAAGTGTAGGACTGCTCTTTTAGCACTAGCAATTGCTAACTGATCCCTTAGTATCCTGAAATAAACACTGCACCTCAGCCAGATTGTGAAGAAATTTGGAAATGTTATATGCCCGTATTTTGTCAGATATATGCTGACAAACAGTTCCAGGCTATCAGACAGAACTCTGGATGGTTAGTAAGGGCTTTGTTATTTTGAAGATAGAGCTTTGTGTTAAGGCACTGAGTGCACAAATAGACCTTAATTGCTGTGGAGGCCTCAATAGACTCCTACGAGTCTCGGTGTTGAGTCCTTCCTGAGCTGCACCTCAGCTGTGTCTGCCTGACTGTCGGGGGCACCTGGACCAGCTTCAGACCTGGCCTGTTACTGTGTCCTGTCTGATGATCCCAGGACCGCGCATAGCTCCCACTGCAGAAACCAAACTGTGCTCACTGGCCTCTGGCACAGTGGGGCTGCGCCTCGTCGATGGGTGTCATTTTATGGCTCACCTTGGGGTGCCCTCAGCTCCTGGTTCCCTCATCCTGAGGGAGCAGTGCTACCCTTGCTGCTCCCTGGTACTTTGCTTTGGAGTTCAGAATACCTGAAGATGCAGGTTTTTTTTAGAGAAATGATACTGTCACACTACAGTGGCTGCTGATGGGTTATATAAAGCAACATTTACATTTGCATTTCGGAGGAGATTTAGGTACAGTGCTCAGTCAGACTGGGAAAACCCGTAGTTGCCATTCAAATGAGAGTTCATTCCTACAGCCCAACTCAACCAAGGCCTGTCTCCACAGTGGTTACTGAGTGTGTCCTTTCATGTCAAGGTTACGCCACACACTACTGCTCCCTCAGCTCACACCATGATCTCACTCCAGATGAGCTGATCAAAAGCACAAATAGTTCCTGGGTGAGCAGCAAGCAGGTGTGGCACAAGCCAGGGTACAAGAATCCATACCTGTGGGTGTGAGAAAGGGGCTGTCTATTATTCCCTGCATTTCGGGTAGTGTGAAACCACATATTTGAGGTGAAGTTATACTGAACAGCTGAGTCAATCTGTTAAAAAGACGACTTCTTACTTCCCTTTCCCATTTCACTCCTTCCACCCTCCTGCCTTATGCGTAGCCTTTCCGCCACTGTTCACTCTCTTGAGCTGATGCAACGCACTAACTCGGCTTAAAACAAGCCATTCAGTCTGGTCCTGTGCTATACTGGTTGGCTCACAGTCTGGCAAGCATCACAGACAATAAAACACAAGTGGGAGTGAAATTGCCCTTTGTAGTATCCGTGAGTTACTAACCCAGCTTTGGATGCCTCTTAGCCTTTTGGAGAAGCCACAGCCACGCGTAGCTCCTACTCCCTTTCCCTTCCTCATGTTCCTGATCCCCTACTGCCATTTGTATGTATCTGTTGGGGTACAGGAGTTTGTTTGTTTGGTGATATTACTTTACTGACCAGCTCACTGAGGCATTACAGCTGAGAGAAGAGAAGCAGCAGGAACAGAGTAGGATGTGGTAGATGCTGCATGATTATCCCCTCCTGCAGCAGTGACTTGTTCTGTTGGTTGAGCTGATCTTGTCTTCACCTCTGTGAAGGCCAGGAGAGAGAGCACACAATCCTTGTCCCACAGATCCGCAATCTTCACATTGTTCTGGAATTACAGTGGTTCCGAGAACAAAGTTAAGCAACCAGCTTATTCACCAACAAAGTACTCTATAATGCCACTGTAGGCAGGAAAGGTTAAGATGTAAATGCAATTAGGCAATTAATACTTGCAGAACAATTCAATACAGCTGCTGACCATCTTCCTGTGACAGCTTTTCCTGTCACAGAGTTACTCACTGAGTGGGTGCAGCCAGGCTAGCTGAGCCTGTGGCTGACTAATCTTACTTCCTCCTATCCCTCTTTGCAATCTTATAGAATTCTTACTGCAATTACAACTCCATTTCAAACCCCAGATTCTTTATTTTTGCATAGAAGCATTTCTAAATTTTTGTCAAATATTATAGAAAATCTCTTCGCTAAAAACCAGATGTGTATATGTACACATGCAGAATGAATTCTCAGAGTAATATGTAGATTTTATATTAAAAATGTTCAGTAAATCCCAGAGTATTTTACAGGAGTTGTTATGATCCCTGTGTACAAATGGGGAAACTGAGGCACAGAAGTTCAGTGTTTTTCACTTAGCACTAATTAAAGTGTCATTGGACAGTTTCTGATTTATCTTAAATGGCAGGGCTAAATGAAACTTTACTGAGGGAAGAAAAAAAGAAAAAACCAAAACCAAACCACTAGTTGTAAGTTTTACCAACTTAGAAAAATGGAATGCTGGGTAAGAGCCTTCACTGTAGCAAATAACTTTTGATCTTTGACTAATTTTATTAAGTGGCTGCTTGAATAGAGGCGCAATATTGATAATCAAGAGGAACAACATTAGGCTGCATGTGACTGCTCAGTTATTTACAGGTGCAGTCACACTCCTTACCAGTAACAAGACAGACCAGTGACAAGATGATGTGAGAGATGCTAAAGAGCATCTGACATAAACCTGCTGACATAAACCTTGATGTCTAATCTGAGGGTTTACAGATTGACTTAAAACAAAGAAATCTATCTGTCTGTCTACAACAAAACTTGAGAAGATTTGAGAATTAAGACCATAACTAAACTACAATGTCTCATTAGAAATTTGATTCCTACATTTATAGGATAAACTCACAGAGATTAAGATAGTACATTACTTCAGGAATGGAGACCCATCCATCTTTCTTTCTTAAGACACAACCTTTGGAATAAAACAAACCCATTCATTCACAAATTCAGTTCAGCTTCTAGGTACAACGTACCTTTTCTTCTCCAGATTTAAAAGGAAGCAGAGGAAAAAAAATGTTTTTTCCTAGGAAGATATTGAAACAGATCCAGCCTGAATGATTTTACAAGTGACAATTCCCTAAAAATGTAAGTGCAGCAAAAGAGCTACAACAGCCAGGTCCCAATTTTCCATTTCTCAGAAGGGTTGTGTGTGTGTGCAACTGCTGATACAAAACCCACAATAGTCCAGGTTTATAAATTTATTCCTCTAAAACGGAGCCAACCAGCATAGTCCTGCCCTCATTACTACATAATGTTTGTTGCCTAACTATCACTCAACTGTCTGATCAGTATTGCCTGGAGAAATTTGTAACTGGCTGACTAAAAGCAGGTCGATGCTTTGTCTTCAGTGAGATTGCAACCTAGAGACCAAACTTACAAGATTTTCAAAGACATGTAGTCCGAGAGGTCTGGAACTCATCATTATGTATCACCTCCACAGTATCTCCATAGGTACGGGAGAGAACAACCTCCTTTCTGTTGAGCCAGGGCAGATTGACTCCCTCCTCTGCTGCCTACAACCTGCTGAAGGAAGCAAGACTGTTGGCAGTTATTAATAATCCCATCTCCAGACATGCTGGAGAAGTGTGTAGTCACGCTTCTGAGCTATCCTTAAGCAATTCCTATCTCCCTACCAGAAAGTTGTAATCTGTCAGAACATGCTGCTAAGAATAGACTCACAGAACATTATGTGTCAGGGAAGGGGTAGACCTCATCTACTATATCAAAAAAGATCTTTTTATAGAAACCACCTAAAAATAGCCTGGAAGCCTAACAGGGTGTGTGGTTCAGTTTTTTTAAAAATAAAGTTCTGCAAAACCTTCAATTGCAACCTTTTAGAAGCAAGATTTGTTACAAGATTTGCCAGTACAGTGGTGTTTTAAAGACACACATTTCCAGAATAAAATCCTTTACAGAAATATCCACAGGTTACCTATTTAAAAGACAAGCCAGAGAAGCCCTAATTTTACTTAGTATTTCGTAGGAAACTAGATCAAGGCTTAAAGCGCTTGTGCCAAAGGTTCACACATAAACACACACATGACAAGGTTCTGTGCTACGGGACCACCGCACTGTGCATTTGCATACAGGTGTGTCACACTGCAGCCAAGAATCCTGAGCAGTTCCCCCTTTGTCACAAACTGCTCCTGGCAAGCGTGACTTTGAAAAACCTCTGTTTATCCCCACTGTGCCTATGCCGGAGATATTCCTGAAGCTCACTCCTTAAATGAAGTTTCATTCCTTTCTTGTAATTTCCAGAGTGCACTTGTCTCAGACAGTTTTTAACAATTTAAATTTTTTTCGACACTGTCCGAGAGTTTAAAATCCTCAACGTGTTTTATTTGTCAATCGGGAGAACCACTGTCTCGCTTGTATTCAGCTTCAAAGGGCTGTTCTTTCTCCAAGGGCAGCTCTTATCTTAATACAAGCATTTCCTTGTGGGAATCATGAGCTGGCACGAACAGAAGATACATAACACTGTGTTGATTCTGTTTGGTGCTTGAGCCCAGATCAGACACCTCTGTAGCTGCACACAGAAACTGGATGGACAGACTAAATTGATCTCCACAAATCTGGAGGAACCTGAGAGCGGGGTTGTGATCTCCCGCCTTGGTTGCATCTGTCTAAGTAGCATGTAAGATAGAGTATTGGTCCATCCCTCCCCCCTTTTTCTGTGGCTTGATGAATCTAACACTGCAAAAACCCCAAGATGGATGTCTTCCATCTTCCACTATAAGGAAAACTACTCAAAAGAGAAACCTTAGCCACTGGTAATGGGAATGATCAGCTCTTGGCTAGTGTTTTCAGGCTATACTTCTGTATTTCTGGAAGTTATCAGTGTAGCTACAACTCTGAAGCTACAGAATTAAGTTAGACATGGCTGAAATTGTGAGTCTTCCACCAATGATGGCATGAAATTGCACTACTATAGCCAATGACCACAAAAGATGCTTCGTCCAAGCAACCAGTGTCATCCATGGTGTGTAATTATTGGTGTGTTGCACACAAGGTAATGAATCCAAATTTTTCTGGGCCACAGGATAAGAGAAAATGCCCTCAATCTGCACCACATGAAGTTCAGGTTGGACATCAGGAGAAATTTCATCAGTGGAAGTGTTGTTAAAGCATTGGACTGGACTGCCCAGGGAGGTGGTGCAGTCACCATCCCCGCGGCGCTCTAGAAACGACCATACTAGCGCTCATTGCGAGGTCTGGCTGTCTAGGTGGAGATGAGACACGGGTCGGACTCGGTGATTCCGGGTTTTTTTCCAACCTAACAGATTCTGTGACCCTGTGTCCGCTTGCTCCCCCTCGCAGGGGGCCCCCAGGCTTGGCCCTCCCGCCACCACGCGATGAGGCGGCTCGGGGATTGTGGCCAGGGCGGGGGGGGCAGCAAAAGGACGCGGCGTCGGTGTCGGCCTCTCCCGCCGGCCCGGCCGCACTACGTGTCCCGGCGTGCCGTGGGACGAGCCGGAACGGGAACGGGAACGGGAAGGGGAAGGGGAAAGGGAAGGGGANGCCGGGCAGGGCCGGGGGGGGCTGTGCTGTCCCAGGGCTGCACCGCCGTGGTTGTGGTTCCTGCTCTCGTGTGGTGTGACGGGAAGGCCTGGGCTGTGTCAGGGGTGGGAATGTCCTCACTTAAACTGTCGTGGTCCTCGCAGAGGGGTGGGAATGGGCTGGCGCTGGGTCCCTGCCCTGGGAGGGTCCCTCACACCCGCTTTGTCCGGGAGCTTTGGAGGGCGGCTGTGTTAGTGCTCTCTAACTTCAGCAGCACTTCCACGGGTAAAGAAAATGAGGAGTAATTTGCCGAAATTGAAAAATGCACATTTCTGGTGATGTTCTGAGGCACAAAATATGAAGTACTTTTAAAGAAGTCATGTTTATTTGTTATGAATATGTCTGTAGAATGTCTCCAGTTCCGTTTTTTTAAGGATCATTATAAGTTTCTCTTTGGAGCATTTTTTTTCAGTAGACAATGAAAACATAAGGTGTCTTTCTGCTTCTGTTTGTTAACTACAGCAAGTGTTATTAATAAGTACTTCTGTTTTTATACTGGATGATGGTATTTACATTGTGAACAAGAACATGTTTTGGGAATAATTCTATAGAGTGTCCAGAAGGAAGGATGCAGATTTTAGGTGGGTAAGTACCACTAGAAATACCTGTGAGAAGACCCAAGACTGAAAGCATGTTTTTAAAGGTAATGATGTATCTTCAAAGACTACCTCTCAGTAAATAGTCTTGTACTACTTTTGAGTCTTGTACTACCTGTTAAGAAGGCAGGTACCAGTACCTTAAATAACAAGGACTTCTAAATAATTGACAAATAATGAAGAATGTATTGTACAGGTCTTATTTATCCTTAAGATATTCAAGAAATGTAATTGTTAGTCTTCTGTGTCCTGAACAGTTATGAAACTGGTTTCTTTCAAAGGGTGTTCTGCAGAGAAAAAGGATACATGTCCCTTTGAGTTCCAGCTAGTCCAGGCCTGGTTTCCTCTCTGCTGTCAGCATGGCAATGTCTCTTAGAGCTGCGTGGTCCAGCCTCTTTTGGACGCGTTCAGTATCGACCTGTAAGCAGGGCCGACTGCAGGGTAAGTAGTGATAAAATTGTACAAGTCCTATATTAAACTTGGTTCTTTTAGCGCTTCTTGCCTGTACTATTTAAATAATGGAAGCATGGAAATGAAGCATGACAGTCTGTGCTCCCTGCTAATAATTAAAGGATATCTTAATTTGTTTTTTTTTCTTTTAAAGCTCTCATGACCCACATAGGTACTCATCCAATTTATTAATTAGCTTGTAAATAGCACCCCACTTATAATTGATTATCATCGAAGATGTTAATTTTATATTTTCAGACTTGCAAACAGTGGTGAGAAAAGGCTACAGTAAAATATCATGACTTAACAAAAACAAAGTAGAAATCCAGTACTATTTCCTAGATTTTTGTCCATATTTTAGATGTGAATAGAAAGGCAGAGGGGCAATAGTTAAGGTGGTGGAAAAAGACAGAAATTGAGAAAATACAATGGACATGTTATGTTTTAGAGGTTAGTGGGCAAGGAAGGGAAAGAAATCTTAGGAAGAAATATAAACTATTTGCAGGTTATAAGAACTCAACTTCTTTTAAGAATGGTTCAATTAGAAAAACTGAAGCATAAAAGTGATACCATTAATTCTGTATTTAAGAATTTTCAATCCAAAGTATTTCTGAGAAGAAAATAGTTACACAGAAGTTTCTACTTGGTTCTTTCAGTCTTCCCAGTCTTGACACGATGAATGTTCTTCCCCTCCACTATGAACAGCCAAGAAGAGTCATATTTATATTAAGACTGAAGATGGTCTGCAGAAAATAATGTCGGAAAAAAGCTGAAGCTTTTTTGTGACTTACTTGAATCCAGAAGGCTCAAAACATGCGAAGACTTTGTTCTTTTGATGATAATTCTCTTCTTAAAATGCAGTTGTAGAAGAAGCTTCACTGAATGAGGGAATTTCTGTGTGAATTTTGTGTCAGGTTCCAGCAATATAAGGAAGGGGTCTTCCAGTCAAAGTCATCTAAAAGAGCACCTTCCAGGCCCATCCTAGGCACACATGACTGCAGCACTCTGGAAGGCAAATGCCTATGGCGTGATTCCTATATAAGGGACTTACTGTTTAATGTCTTTTGTTTGGTTTGCAATTGGACTCTATGCTCTTAAAAGTCTTTTGCAATTTAAATGATTCCATGATTCTATAAAAAAAAATGGGAATCAAACCATAGGGAAGGGACTTTGATGATTTGTGGTCCAAACTCCTGCTTAAAGCAGAGTCAGCTCTTTAGTCACATCAGGTTGCTTGGGGCTTGCTTGGTCTTTGAAATCTTTGAGGACAGAGCCTGCACAATTCTGCTGGGCACCAGGCCCAGCAGGCTCCTCGTGAGGAAAACATCTCTCTACACATCCAGTTCAGAGCCCCCGATTTTGATTTTTATAATAAATATTGCTATGAATGAAATTACAATTATCCCTGTAAGTCATAAGGTAATGTTCCTTGCGTATAAATCGTGACTATTCTCTCACAGTGAAATCTATAGGTATTTTTTCATACTATGAATTTTCAGAGGAAAACGACAGAACTGGAAAAGTAAGTATAGGTCATAGCTACTTTGATACTGTGTTTTTTGATTGCTTTAAAAATCTGTGTAGTGAACTTCTGTTCAGACAGTATTTAGGTTTGTTAATCTAAAACTGAGTAGGATTATAATCCCTCAATTAAGACTTGAAACAGAATGAAAATTGAAAATACAAACATTCTTAAATGGGCACAGCTCTGGTTGGTTTTTACATCAGTGTTCTTGGCTTTTTGTTGCAGGTGGAGCTGTGTTTCATGCTTGCCATAAATCTACATACTCCGTTCTCCCTGAAGACTACAATTGGTGTGTAAATGCGGTTTGATGTGCGGCCTTCTCATGTAATGTTTAGGCCAGGGCTACTTTCTCTGTCATGAAGTTGTCATATAATGGTACCAAACGTGTTTTCAGCCAGTATTGGATATATGTAATAATTCTAGCTAAATTAGTGTTTCCATCGTAGTGATTGTGAAATTAGTATTTTAAAAAACGTGTAATGAAAAAACCATGCGGGTCTCATTCTAAACGTGTTGGTGATTGCAGTACCCCTGTAGTTTTGCTTGTGGAAGAGCAAAAGAACCTTAGTCCTTTCTGTTGATGCTTATTTTTAAGACCAAGTCCAGGAATTTTTGACTGCTGCTTGTGAAACTTGTGTAGGAATGGGAAAAGATGATATAAATGTAGTGAGAATCACTGAATCCTTGTCATCCATGGTTTTAGGAGGCTTAATGTGTCATGGGAAGGGGAAGGAAGGTAAGAAAAGTCGTATTTCCACACACTCCCAATAGGATTTCTTGTTCAGTATCTTTTACCAGATACAAAAGTTGGAACTCCAAACAGAGCTTTGTTTCTAATTTTTTCACTGTAGGTGCCATACTTTTTATAAAGGTGTGTCATTCTAGAGATCATTATCCCCAACTGCTCAGAGTTGCATATGCAACTATTGAAGTGTTAAAGAATTCTTTTCCAACCCATATTTCCAGCTTTTTGTAATACTTTATTTTAGCCCTTTTTTCCTCTCCATCCACAAATGAAGATGAAGATGACTGGGGGGAAAAAAAATTGGAAGTCCAGATCAGATATTTGTGACCTTTATTTTACAGAAGATTATTAAGAATTCATAAATGCAGGGTCAAACCCAGTTTCCTTTGGGATTTGGGCTGCTCAGTTGTTCAACATTTCTGAAAATTACAAGAGTTTGTTTTATTTTTATAGCAAAGTGGAACTTGCAGTAACATCAGATTTGAAGACAATTGTCTGCTACCACCCTTCACTTGAGATTCCATATGAGCATACAAAAGTATGTACAAATGTACACATTTGTATTTCTTACTCTTTTAAAGGCATTTATTACTTCAAAGGTTCAAGTCCTTAGGGAATCTTTTCATTTGAAATATTAGATATTTTTACTGTGTTCTCGGCACGTCTAGGATGTAAGTAAATGATGAATAGAGCTGCTGCCACAAGGAGGAACTTATATGAATTGAGGGAAAGTTGCAGAGTAAGAAAAGCTCAGACATCAGAGCGTATAGTAACTCAGATAAAGTTAGACAAGGCACTAAAATACTTGTGCACTGCAGAGAAAACTAGCGTCTGTCTGTGAGTGCACTATTCCAAAAGAGTGTTTGGAATGCAGGTTATGGTTCACATGTCCTACTGTGCACAAGGCTACAAAGAAATGCTACTGCTGCTGGGTTTGACTCAAATTTTAAATTCCATTCAGCACACTGATTCCATGAAAGGCAAAAACCCCTTTAAATCTGATTTTTAGCTATCAGTAGTACTTTCATTGTGTTCTTCACATTGGTGAAAATAAGTCTTGTGTTGTGGTTTAACATCTAGATAAACTTTTTTAGTGTGTACACTTCTTGTTTGAATTTCCAGTTCTCATGTGCTGGTAAAATACTAATCTGGTAGCTATGTTGCTGAAGTACCCAATGTGAAAACTCTCCATTGAAACTTAAAACATTTCAGCCCTCTGTGCCTGCAAGTTACATATCGATATTTTTAAATCTCTCAGCTGGACACGGCTCAGGAAAAACAGCTGTAAAAGACTAAACCAAGGAAAAATATTTGTAATAGTGCTACTAATTAGTTTTGCAGTTGGAAACAAACATCTTTTTCTTAGCTGATGTATAAAAAAATTGTGACATTCTTCTCAAAGATACACATCATGTAAAAGCTTTTAAGCAACAATGATTGGCACTATGAATAAAATTCTAATTAAGAATAATATGGATACTTTTGTGTTAGTTGAATAATGACAGCAAGCTATAATGACAAGAAGAATGCTGGTTTTAGGGGTAGGGTAATCAGCTGTGGCACTTGGGGTAATCAGAGGTTTCTCCACTTCTGCTCCACAGTGGTGTGGTTTCTGTTAGGGTGGGCAGGGGGGGCAATAAACAGCCTGTACAATTGCAGGCATTTTTCTGCATTCCTTTGGTTTCAGCTGTTAGATAGCATTACAGTTTATTCTTATGTAGCCTGGCTTTTTGACTGTCTGAAAAAAAAAAAAAAAGAGAAAAAGGACATAGATCTACATTGCTGTTTTTACAGCCCATACCACGGCCAGATCCAGTGAATAATAAAGAAGAAAACCTTGACCAAGTTTTGAAGTCCAGGTTGAATGAAGAAGAACTAAAGAACCAAAGAGGTCCTACAATTGAAGAGCTCAGCAAAATGTTTTACACAACAAAACACCGCTGGTATCCTGTGGGACAGTAAGTATTTTTTTTTTAATGTTTTTCCCTTTTGGAAGTAAAGGGAAATACAGGAATAATTTCATTACGAGATTCAACATAGGATGATGAATCATGTGAGACAAGATACATCTAGCACGTGGACTATTACATAGAATTTTTCATGCAGTGTTGTGTAAATGGAAATCTGTGTTTTATGAGGTTTTTTTAACACTGCCCCTTTGGTAGACTTTGACACCTCTTTTTTTGGAAAATATGTCAGTGTAGATATTTCTCATACCTTCTAGTTAGCTACTGGTTCGAGTCATTTATTAAAGTTGCATAACAGAATCTAGTATGTAAAACACCCTCAGTGGATATAACCAAATACAGCTTGGAAACATGCATTGTCTATTCCTTAACAACATTGCAGAAACAAACCTCAATGGCATGATTCTCAGACTTAAGTAGTAGAGGTTTTCATCTGAAATGGTAAAAAGTCCACCTTGTACTCAGATATTGAGGAGGAGGACAGGCGCAAATATGCATGACTGAGTTTAAAGAGGTGCTAGAACATGTTCAGAGAAGGGCAACGAGGATGGTGAAGGGGTTGGAGCACAAGCCCTGTGAGGAGTAGCTGAGGGAGCTGGGGCTGTTTAGTCTGGAGAAGAGGAGGCTGAGGGGAGACCTTATTGCTGTCTATAACTACCGCCTCAAGCTCCATCGGGGAGGTTTAGACTTGATACTAGGCAGAAATTCTTTACTGAAAGGGTGATCTGCCATTGGAATGGGCTGCCCGGGGAGGTGGTGTTGTTATTGACCCTGGAGGTTTTTAAGAGTAGCCCGGATGAGGGACTTAGTGCCACGGTTTAGATGATGGGTTGGTGTTGGGTTATAGGTTGGACTTGATCTCAAAGGTCTTTTCCAGCCTTGCTAATACCGTGATACTGTGAACTGTGTATATCCAGATATACTAATGGAAACAAGCAGCATTCTGGTTTGTGTTACTCCCTTCCAGTCCGTGTTAATACATTTGTCGGTGGCTGCTGATTTTATAGCTATGGAGAAATACTACAGGCAAAAATTTTTGGTTTTGTTGGCCACTGAAAACTTTTTACTTAATGTGCTTTGGGAGTAGATACAAGAAACAGTAGGACTTTAATGACCAAAGAGTAGCTGTCTCTTTAAGGAAGATCCAGCAGGATCTATCTTGTTTTAGGGTGCATAATTAAGAGGAAAATAGGGATAATTTTTTGCTGTTAAGAAATCCTTTTTTAGTTTGTCTGCAAAATATTACACTATGTATTTAATGTACAGTCTGGCACAACTCCTTGAAACATCAAGTCTCGCTGGTTTATAGCAATCCTTTTAGCCAAAGGGAAAGCTGACCATGTAATAAAATTAGCTTCACGCAAAGGATTAAGAATAAACAGCAGCCTTTGTGCCTATTCAGATGTAGAAGTGATTGGATTATTGTGTGCTTGTAGCAGATGTAGCAATAGAAATGAGTAGTGTTATGTAACTCCAAAACCAACAGAGATGATGTCTAATTAGAGTGGTGAAGAATTATGCTTGTGTGTCTTGTGTTTCACTTACATGTGTCACCTCAGAAAATAAAGACTGTCCAGTCTTTGCATTCACTGCAGCCTCTTTTCTCTTCTAGGTATCACAGAAGACGCAAGAATCCGAATCCCCCTAAAGACCGATAATGGAGATAACTTCTTGTTCATCAGCACTTTTCTGTTAATCTTTATTGGAAATAAAAATTACAGAAAGCAAGATGTTTGGCTGTAACAAAACAGGCCTAACTTGATTGTGATTTTCTACTTCAGATAGCTGACAGAAAAGCAAGGAAATGGCACTGATGAAACAGGGCATCAGTAAAGGTGTGTCAGCAAACGGGCCAGTCTTGGAATGGAGGATGGGATGTAACAGGCAGTGGCGTGCTCCGATTAAAGTCGGTCAGAAGCTCCTCATTGGTAAAGTGAATCCATGGAAGTCTTGTGTCAAAATGGGAAGTTAGAAATGGACACGTAGGGTTTGGTGGTTGGCAGCAGGGAAATAAATCTTTGTTTTGGAAATCTAGTAACTGAAATGCAGGTCAGCTCAACTACTAAGGCATTAATGAAATGCTATTTATGAAAAATGTTTACGAGGTATTTATGAAAACAAATAGTTTGCTTCTTCTGTTACACTTG
>WEKX01001521.1:55336-70441 GCA_013390025.1 Pitta sordida
TATCCCTCAGTGAGGATGCTCTGTTCATATATAAATTGGAATAGCAGTAGCACAGTAGAGGAGGTTCTTTGTGTAATTGCTGAAGACTCCCAGCTCTTTGTACCTTGCCTAGGAGGAAGGCTTGCTCCTTTATTATATAAAATGCTTTAAATTAAGGAAATTTGGTCTGATTCTACTTCATCACTTTAGCATTTTTTAGCACTGAAATGTTCCTGCTTTTGTCATGTCATGTATCACACTCTGTGACATCTTTCATTTTTTCCCTCAGGAAAAGGAGATTCTTTGCTCTAGTCTACAGTTTTAGGCACCAGCCTTCTGATAGAAAGGGCTGGCTTGGAACATGGTAGTTCTGCAGAAATCCCAGTGAAGCCTTCTCAGCAGATCCTTGTAAATTATCAGAAAATAATTTCTTCATATACATCATGCATTTTTATTGCACTTCCTTTCCAAAGCAAGTTGGATAACCTAGGAAGGTTTTTGTTTCTTGTTAGTTTAGTGTCATTTTGCCAGCAGGTGTTACCTACAGATTTTGCTAAAGTTGAGTACCATATGAAGTCTTTAATCTTGGTCATGGTTAGTTTCTAAAGTTATTGCATACTAAATTACCTTCTTGTCCTTGAATATCCTTAGATTGTGAAAAAAGCAGTGTTGGATGTGTGAAAAGACTGCCTTTAAATACTTCTGGAAAATTTTATGTAAACCTAATCTAAGTGTGCTTTTACATCCAAATGCCAGGTAGCTGATAATGGGTTTTTTAATGGCAGAGAATGAAATAGTTTTGTTGATTTGCTCTGTTGTGTTTGTAAGATATCTGAGTCCATGCTTAAGCCGTCATCAGCCAAGTGATTTGAGGTCCATATTAATGATGTGTTACTCAAAAACAAACATGTTGTGAAGGAATGACTGTGGTGTCTTTGCAAAGGATGGCTGCTTAACCCTGCAAGTTCAGTCACATAAACATAATTTTGGGGGGTTTCTGCCTAGAATAGAACTTTTAAAATAGTTTGTAGTAACTTGTAGTACTGCAAATTTTAGTATTTCCATCAATTTGTGGTGCCTGGTACTGACACTGGTGCGTAAGTGAGCTTACAGAGTTTTGTTATGTTCTACTGCATAACATTGCATAACATTGAGTCCCCTTTATTTTTTGAAAGCTGAGACCTAATTTGTCATCATTTGACTTCCCTCCAGTGTAAGAAAACCCATCCTTGGACTAATTTAAACTTTCAATTGTTTTCCCTCCTCCTTCACCAATACTCTTGCTTGTTGCTGCCTCATGTTGCTAAGACATTTTGTTTTACAGAAACCTCTTATGACATTCGTCTGTTCTTGCCTAACCCTGTTTATGATCACATCCACAATCACTGTAGAAATGCTGGACTTCTCAATGTTTCCCCAACAGTTTTGGATGCTTTTCAGGCATTTTGAAGGCTAATAGTCTACAATGCGCATGACTGCAATCTTTTAAAGTATTTTCTGTTACTGAAAAAACTGAGTTACTGAAAACTGAGTCTAAAGCACATGTTCACTACATGTAGTCTCTGATATTTTGTTATTAATTCATAACATTGATGTTTTATAATCCTTCCCTGCACTGCACTGCCTCTTTCAATCTTTGTATTTTCTCCTACTAAGTCTTTTTCCTGGTCATCTGAAGCATGGCATTATTACACCACTCCTCTCACAGTAATTTGAAGCTCTCTTCTTCATTTTCTAGGTCTCAGCTACATAAAGATGTAATTTTTTTCTCCTCTTGCCATGCGAGAGACCGGGTTTGATTCCCGCCAGGCAGGCAGTGGTGTGGTTTAAGAGTTGGACTCGATGATCCTTGTGGGTCCCTTCCAACTCACAATAATCTGTGAATTTGAAAAGTTGACATTCAAAATTCAACCACTTGATTCTAGCCCCACTTCTGTGCAGATGGAAATCCATTTGAAAGTTGGTTTGAGATTTTTGTTTTCTGTTGCCCTTGTTCCTTGTAATTGAAAACTTGTTGCTTAAGATTGAATGTTGTCTGCTCTGTCACTTTGTATCCACTTTCTCCTTTGCATTGTATCTAATAGCTATTAAGTGTACCAGACCATATTAGCTGGTTGCTGTGGGTAGTGTACAGTCGGGTGCATCTTACTGATGGATTTTTGGTTTTCAAATATCTCACTAAAACTCTCCTCAGGCCTTACTTGCCTGCATGGCATTAGAAGACTGTTTCAGTCAAGTACCAAAATACTGTCCTTAATTCAGAGAATCACAGAATTGTTAGGGTTGGAAGGGACCTCTGGAGCTCATCCAGTCCAACTCCCTGCCAAGTCAGGGTCATTTACAGCAGGTTACACAGGATTGTATCCAGGTGGGTTTGGAATGTCTCTAGAGAGGGAGACTCCACAACCCCCCTGGGCAAACTATTCCAGTGCTCTGGAACAGGAATTCAGACCATTTAAATCACAGTTCAATTTATCCTGATGCCCTGGGGAAAAGAATTCTTTTCCCTCCCTCTGGTCAGCCCCAAGTGAAAAAAGGAAGATATTTCTGAGAGGGGTTTTCTGTGTGCCAGTGATGATGTTCTGCAGATCCTGGGTACCACCAGCAGGAGGAAGCCTAGCACAAGAACGGGACTGGATCTGTGGGAGATCAAACTTAACCCTGTGAGGGACGAGCGTTAGCCGCTGTTCTTCATTAAATTTGTATGCACTTCAGAAAAAAGAGCTCCAAAAAAGATCCAAAAGTGGCTGGATTTAAGGGGTCAAAGGTTCTTAAGCAGGGCTTACCTGTTTGCTTTGACTTTAGTAAGGGGTCCCAGAGAAGTACGTTCATGCTTAAACAAAAAGAGCTCCACCCTCCCAGTCTGGGAAAAAATGAGTGGAGCAGTAATGGGACCCATGTGACAAATGTCATGTCCTTATGTTTCAGTTCCTCATGACGACAATGGAGGCAGCAGTTACCCACCCGTCCCCCATCCCTCTCCACCCCTCTGGCTATTCAGTCCTGTAGGAAAGTTCTCTTCTTGTCCATTGCTGTTGTATTGGGTCTGAACATCTGTCATGTCCAAATTCTGCTGTACCCCAATAAATCATTGTGGCAGGTCCATTATAAGTCACAATGCTGACTGCTATTTAAAGCCAGCAATGCATTTCTCAGTTACTCCTGTCTTTATGAATTTTAGCAGCTGCTCTGCTGTAATTTCACACAGGCTCATTTCACCCTCAAAACCAATACAAAGTTATAAAAGGGAGAGAGAAAATAGATGTAGACCACATTCGTTGTCTGTAATAAAGCATGTATATTTTATTTTAATGCTAAAATATAATAAAACTAACAACGCCACTAGTAACCAGAATAATGTAACAAATTGTACGCCTACAATACAAAAAAGTTGGCATTTATCGCCAAAAATGAAAACAGCCACTAATTAGACATCTAAGCCTGAATTAATCTTTGTAGGCTCACCTTACAGTCAGTTGACACAGAAAAAAATCAACAAGGCTGTTGATCTTATTTTAATATTTTATTGTCTAGACTATGTCACACAATTGTTTTCTGGAGGTGCATTTTCCTTTGTGAAAGGAGGATGAAGGTGAGAATCATATGCCTGTATTACTGGGGGAAATGAAAGCAGGGTGTTTTTTTTTTAATTTAAGAGACCATCTATGTAAAAGGAAAATACATTTATTAAAATTTGCATAAAACCTTTTTTGCTGTTCCTGCTAGCCTCCATCAGCATGTAGTCCATATATAGGAAATCTTGCTTTTCTATACAGGGTAATTCACACACATTTAATTTGTAGTTTTGAATAAATTGTGTATAGGATTTTAATCTTAGCTCCAATGCTAAAAGATAATAAGCTTTTTTTGTTTGTTGCACTCAGTGTCAAGTCACAGGAGAAAAAATAGTTATGTATCTTTGTAGCACTTCTAGAATGATCTCACGATTGCAACTGTTACTGCTAGGTACTTCTAGAAAAATGAACACAATAAATTATGATTTAGTGGGCAATTTGCGCAAATTATCTGCAAACTTAAATACAATTGGCACAGACTTAGTACCACTGTATACAACTACAGCTGTGGTACAGTGGGAACTGCTTGAACTATACAGCGTGTTTGGTCAGCAATTTTTCACTGCATGGCTTCTGGAGAAGTAAATGCTAATGGCCTGGTGTGCCACTTATTAAGGGTCACGGCGTCGGTGAGAGGTGACGATCAATGTATTATAAAGTCTTTCATCACCTACAGGCACTACAGGAGGTTGGAACGGCCAATAGAACTGAGAAACTTTGTCAACTACTCTTTATGAAAAATAAGTAATACATACAGAAAATAGTTGTAGTAATGTTCAGCTTTACTGCTTGTCAAGATGAAAGATGTCTTGGGTCAGAGGCAATTTACCTTTTTAAGTAAGGCTAGTTTTGACTACTGAAGTCTACAATTCCTAAGCAAAAGAATCTCTCTACTAGGAAAATACGAGTTACTAAAAAAAAATTCTGGAAGACCTGGTTTTTAGCATCTCTTCTGCTACAACAATAAAGGTGATTGTTGAATGAGGCTACTGCATTAAGCCATTACCATACAGAATAAAGTTTAACCTAAGTAAAAGATTAAACTGTTTAAGCAAGACCCTACTGTACAAACATGTCTTTCCTACTCACTGATGGTAACAAAACAGAGCCTAACAGTTTCAAGCAGATTAGTGCACTAAATTTCTTAAAGACCAGTTTTTTAAAACACTGCTGATTTCTCATTCAAATGCATTTCATTTGTTTAAACAAATAATAAGCTAAGTAGCATTTTCAGAGGTCAACATCATTAGGAGTTACACTGTATCTGACCTGTGCTGCAGTAGCAATCCTCACCTGCTTTAGTTAAGACACACCGATGATTTTAATTTAACAATGAAAAAATTTTCCTTGACCCATAATTATTGACATTTGGTTTCTATAAGTATCATAAGGCCTCGTATCCTTTTTTAAAGATTTATTTTCTAATTTTTAACTCTGACTGGTTTCTGTTTCTTCAATGGTTCACTTCTTATCTTCCAAGAATAGATGTTTATAGAACTCCCTTTCTGCCATGCCACTTTTCATACTTTTAAAATTCTGACATTAGTGATGGGGAAACTGAGGGTGACAGTGAGTTCCACAAAATTTAGAACAGGATTAAGAAAAAGGATTTCATGTCCAGAGTAGAAGCACAGTGCAAACAAAATTAATAGAAAATTTATCATAAGCAGAGGTAAGAAAAATGGCAGAAAAATTCCTTTTCCAGAGCATATATTTGTACCAAATCTACTAAAAAAAATGCTGTATGTTGGCTGCACGGGTTAAAATTCATGGACTTTATCTGACCATGTTTGTTGAAGAAAGATTTGAAGTGAGCTCAAAGAGGCCACTGGGAAGGCACAAAATGGCCTGTAAAGTGAAGAGCAGCAGCAAAGGTTGGAACCTCCACAGTGCTTAGCCAGTCCCTGTCCAGTGTGAGGACAAAAGCTTGAATTGCTGGAACTTGGTGAGCGTTTTGTTTCAATATGACCAAAATCTTAACTGATGAGTTTGTGGAAATGATACAGGAAAGGCCTTGTATTCCTTGAAGAGTGATGCATTTATCCTGCAGTCAAAATACCTGTGTCTGTGCTTTACAATGCCTGAGGTGGCTCCAGCAGCAGAGAGATGCTTGGGATCCCTGTGATCTCATCCTCACTGTGGCAGGCTGGGGAGCTGCTGCTCCCAACTCCTCATTACCTACCCCCTCATTACCAAGCCCTCTTTAAAGCAGTGGCTGCCCACTGCTGCAGAGAGGGTCTGCACCAAGCACTGCCCCTGAGATCACAGCTTGTTTGACTTCACACTCCCTGCTCTTCTAAACTGCCCAAGCTCTACCCCCTCAAATGTTAACACATGCCAAAACATGTAACACATCCCGTGACTTTCATGCTAGGAAAGCACCCTTCTCACAGGCTCCAATACATAATTTCAGATACTTCAAAGGAGCATCTGAAAAGACAAGGAACAAAAAAATTAGAATGGCATGTTTGGTCTATAGTAGCCCCAGAAAGGGTCCAAGGAAGACTGTGGGATGTGTATGTGTGAGTCTGCTCGGGAGGGAACTAGCCCCGGCCAGTGTGAATATAATTTTATATATATATATTCACCTTATATTCCCAATATAAGTCTTTCTTGACATCCAGGACTTTTTTTTTCTTACTTAGTAATACAATTCTGTCCTCTGAAACCAGGTAGTGTGAACACACAGTGTTTTTGCAGATTTCTCTGGCTTAGATTGCCTTTATCTGTTCAGAGTATCAAATCAGAATGAGTCTGGCCCAGGTTTATACAGACACACAAACCCAGTAACTCACATGCACCATTACTGTTCTCTAAACAACCTGAGTGGTCGTGATTCTCCAGTCCTTTTCAGAGATGCCCCAGTTGAGACTCCTGTAAAAGTAAAAGGATTTTTCTTCTAAATAAAAGAATATGCAGAGAATAAAGTACATTTTTCTAACTTAAAAAAAAAATCTGGCTTTAGGAGCAAGCATCTTCTGACAGTCCATGCTGGAGTAAATGAACCACACCAAAGGTCACTCAATGTCAATGTTCCATGATTTTCAGCCTTCAGATGATCAAAGAAATCTAACAAAGTGGTTCAAGTTGAGATATTTGGCAAGACAATGAGGTGAAAGGCGTTCCAAAGTTTTCTGGAGAGAAAAATCCACCGTAATTGGACATAATTCTTAAAATCTTCATTTAGCCCTTACAAAATAAAATTGCTATCTCCTTGTCAAGGCTAATGAAATGTCAACGAAAGAAAATACTAGTGGTATAAAAACCAAAGAGCTGTTTTTCAGTTATTCTCAAGTCATAAGGGGTTTGTTTATTCAAAAATCTGCAACACTGGTGAAGAAGCTGTTCACTTTAAATAGTTTGCCAGGTGTTGTTTTGAGTTTTTTCTTTTCAGCTGTATGATAAATTAATTTTGCTAGAAATACACTACTAGTTCAGCACAGATTTTTTTAAACAATTAATCTCCTTACCGGGCATACTTTTGCTGCCTTAGAGCAGCTCAAGGAACTGATCTTGAAATTGCCCAAGAAGATTAAAAGATACTTTTCAGTCAATTGTTGAAGCATAACTTAGAAGCTCAACTGATCAGTAATTTGGGGAATTTCATTGTGGTTGCTGTGCCTTTCCATCAGCCAGTCCAAAGGGATTTCATTAACATCTCACTAGTACCTCTGACAAAGTAGAAATTTTGACTAGATTATGAAAGCTTCTAGAAATGATCTCTTTTTAAGTGCTAAATGTATAAATGCAAATTGAGTGGAAACAGCTGTTATTTACATTCTGTGGACAAACCATTTCACTCCCTTATGGAGAGAGGAATTTAAAAAGCCACTGAAAGATTGAAATGCCATTAAAGAAACTGGAAAAATAGGAATCTAATAAAAATATACACATGCCATGGACCACATTGTCAGGTGGTATAAATTGGTGAAGCCCTACAGGTTTGCCACCATAACAGCCAGGAGGACTTGAAGGGCTCCATGTATTTCTTGGAGAAAATGGGGGGAAGGGTTGGTTGAAGGAATGAATACAATGAAACAAAAGCATATGAACGAATTCATGTTTCAGCCTTTTATGCAATGGCTAAGAGAGAACCAGGCATTTTCAGAAATAGTCTCAGAACAAAGGCCCCATTCACGACAAGATTTTTCTGTGGACTTATGTTAGTTTGAGATTATGTTTTGGGAAAATTACAAAAGCTCCTGAAAAATGTAAGCACTGTATTCTAGACTAGTGTCTGAAAGTAGAGAGATGTGATGGACAGAAAAGAAAGCATAGTGTGGAAGTTCCCCCTTTCCATGAACCCAAGCTTTTTATGAGCCTGGCAGAGGCCATCCTGCATGATCTCTCTGCGTGGCCCCCCTCACTTACCTGGAGCAGATCCCTGTTGTCACATGTTCCACTGAGAAGCTCTTACTACCTCCCACCGTGCCTGCTTCTATCTGTAACATCAGCAGCAAACACCTAGAATAGAAAGAAGTAATAGACTGCCCTCAGAAAAGGTTAGACATGTTTTAAAAAGTACACAAAACAAACCTGGTTGCTAATTTTATTTGGACCAAACCCACTCAATCAAATCAGCAACAGGAATCTATGCCAGGGAATTAAAGGTGGAAATTTTTTGCTGGGTTTTCCCTGCAGAAGGGAAGGGAGTTGACATACTCAACATAGCTAATGCTCAGGCACAACAGAAACACTGATTCTTAACTGCCTATTGAGTGATTGCCTCCAAGATTAGTTCTGTTTGACTTAGGATTGCTTTCTGCGTGCCAGCACACAAGCCCCATCATAACACAGGCAAAGGTGAGACAGAAATTGCTTGTTCCATTTTAAATACATTCTTGCCTGCTGTTCTGTCTTACACAAACAATACCTCCTAAGGATAACGGCATCCTTTCATTCCTTCCCAGGACACAGACTCATCTACAGCGGCAGGTTTTGCAGCTTCCTTCCATCTAGCATTATGTGGCATGAAACGCCACGGAAAAATTCTGCTGTGCCTCAGGCATCTTTCTGGATCAAATTTATCCACAGAGGGATAATTTATCAGAGAAGTGAGCTCTGAAGAGACTACTAAATAGAGTGTTAAAATTTTGAAGTACAAGACAATGGGACTGAAAATCAGTTACTATGTCTAGCCCAAACTCACACTTTATAAAAAGCCTTGCATATTTTGTAATAATTGTGGATATTATTTCCCCTTCTCCATTAATTTCTAAAGAAAGAGTGATGATAACAAACTGCGTTTCGTTACACAGAGCCATCTGTTAATTCTGGTATATGGCAGTAGAGGGCATCTAAGGACTTCAAGTCACATATGGTAAGGGATTAAAATCAGATGGCTGAAGGAGTTTAGTAGGTTCACCCCACCCCGTGACAGAACCTGCCACCTCACGACCAAACAGCTCAGGAAGCTGCTCCTGAATGACGTCAGTTTTGAGCCATGCTGAAACCGGAGTTGATCTTAACACACCAGACTGAAAGCTGAAGTTGTTTACGAGGAGATGCAGGAGTTAATTTCTCTTCCCTGCTGCAGGCAGTGCTTTGTCAGAGCCACAGGAAGGATGGTTTCAGATACAGTACAGGGAGAGACAGCAACTGCCTCAAGCAGTCTATCCAATCTTATCTTCTACTGTTTGAGCACTAACTTCCACATACCTGGCAAAACTACTAACAGGAGGAGTGAGCAGTTCTGGGAATGGATAGGCTGTGCCAAGAGAAGGCAAACTATGGACCAGTGCTCTTTCCTTAACCAGAAAGAGTAGCCCTATGTCTGTTTCCTCTGTTGAGCCTAAAAACTGCCAGGCTCTCTGCCTGGCCTGTATTACAGTTTATGTCCTGCCAACATGCCAATGAGTTATAGAATGATGCCTTGAGCCATCCTGACAAAAAAAGCACAAATCCTGACAAATAGAGAGAAGGTAGTTGGCAGCTAATTCTGTTTTCTTGCCATCTGTCCAGGTTTGTATGACATTGCACATCCAGCTTCTCTCTATACTGAAGTAGGGAAAGGAGCTATGCCTATCTTGAACCAAAAGAAGCCAACACGTCAGAGGCAGGTTAAGTTCATTACCTGACACTAACACTCAATGCACTAATCTGAAAAATTTATTATTTGAGCTGAGCAGCATATTCACATCCCATGGGTAACATATTTTCAATTAATTGTAAGCAGTTTAAAATTATATATATGCATTAGTAAACATTGATTATTCCGTTACTCAAACTCCTAAATACAGCAACATGTCAGGCCTTATGCTGAAGTATATTATAGTCGTAGCCTGAAATTTAAAAATGGCTCCCACCCAGGGAAAGGTTCTCATTTAATGATTCACAGCACTCCTGAAATGATATTCATCTGTCTGCTCTTCATGGCAGCACCTTCAATCTAAACACTTAATTGTAGGAATTAATCTACAAGGCCAAATAGTTCTCTGCAAATTAAGCCATCTTTAATATATGAACTAGAACAGTGATCTAAAATAAATCTCTTTCTGATGGGAGGCCATTTATTCAGAGACATATAACCCAGTTTCTTCTTCACCTTCAGTTTACTCTGCACTCAAAAATCTCTCTTTTAGAGATAGCCACTGCATCACCTGTTTTAGTTTTCCTTCTTAGTTTCAGAACTGACTCTTTGCCAACAAGGGAATTTTAAATACTTATGGATTGGCCAAGCACAGGAGAGCTGCCTTCATGCTGTCTGTCAGGAACACTTTTTTCATAGACATTACTTGCTTTCTTTTACTTTGAGAAGTAGGACTAGCAACTGGCAAGAAAACATCTCAAACCTCCTCAAGCTTAAAAGGCTTGTTTTTTCTGGCAGCATCTGGGACGAGAATGCAGGACTTCACAGTGCTTTTAGCTGTGCTATCTCTAGGATTTTTCTAAAACAAAGACAAGAGTGTATGTTTCTTTAAAAATCAAGAACTTCAAAGAGCGTGGTTCTGAACATGTGTATATGTATGTCTGTAGACACCTATATGCTCTTTCTCAGCCAAAAACCCAAGGTAAATAAATATTACAGTCACAACGCCTTATACTATAATCTGAATATTTAAATCCATAGCAAATATTCTCCTAGCAGTTGTTTGAAATGAGTGTAGCAAAATGGCCCTTTCCAGCAGTCTTTTTTTCTATCTACAACTTATCCTTCAGTAACTTTCAACAATATTGAGCCAGTTTTAGTCAGAGTGAAACCGGATAACTCACAAAATAACAAAGTAATAGACTAGAATTCTGCTGTTTATAAAGCAGCGCAACACGGTATAAAGTGAAAACTGCTGTGTACATAATCTTTTTTTTTTCCCCTTAGTACCCTGTGTCACCACATTGTACTTTTCCGTCTAAATTATTTGTATGTTATTTTGGTTTTACTGAAAATTGTAAATAGTAAATTAGAAAAACTGAGAAAGCACTTCATTGAATTATTTTCATTAAATAACCGGAGTGTGTTTGGATAACCTCTTGCTCAATGCAGTTGAGGCCTTTAGTTTTAAATAGTACATAGCACATGATGAGATGCGAGATGGACTTAAATGTCACCTTTTTACGGTCAGTTTCATGCTTGTTGCTGATTACCTATTCATGCACTGAACCAAAGGAAATGATCCTGCCTTTTCTCAACTGCCTCTGAAGGAAAAGAATCTGGATGTTATTTCAAAGCACTACTCTCTTAGTGCCATCTCTGGATGGTTTGCTTTTAAATTACAAGGGCTGGTTTTCTTTTAGAGCACCCCTGATTTATAGAAATCATTCGCTGACTGTTTTGTTATTCTCCTTTGCCAAGCATGTATTCTCAAGAAAGACAAAGCATTCACATCTGAAGAGATAAAAATGTCAGGAAACCAGGTGGCAGCTGGCAAAGAGTAAAATTGTTTGGTATAAATCATGATTTATTTCATCAAAAAATTCTGTTCCTCAGGAAGCTACAAGGAGCAGGGTGATCCCATTTATGAAAATGCTTGTTTTCTCTATGTTTTATTTATTATGTTTTAGGAAATCTTTGTGAAATAAGCAAACCTTCCTCCTTACTGCTAAGTGAGAAATTCTCTAGAAGTTCACATTGCAGAATTTGTTCGTGGTGTGGAGCTACAGTTCCAATTTGCTTCAGCTAAAGGCACAATATTCTTGTTTCTCTGCTCGAGAAGCAGACTGTAATCCCAGGACAGGGAGGGACCATGGCAGTTGTGCACTGTTATTTAGATCAGTTCAGGTAAATAGTTATCAAAATATGGTCAATGTGAAGAGTTGTGTGATAAGCAATAGGAGCTCTTTTAACTAAAGGGGATTTTTTTCTGACCACACCGTCGGCCATGGATCGTGGATACTCTGTGCTGCACCTTTGGCAAGTAAGGGTGCAGAAAGCAAGGACAGGCCCCTTGTATTCTTCCAGGTAGCTTGATGAATCTAGCCTAATAAATCAGTAAGACTTTTCAGCAAATCAGAACAAATTTAATAAAATCAGCTGGGCCAAAAATACACTGCCCCCTCCTCTGCTCACATAATATTATATAAATAAATCAGCATGCTAGCTCTCCAGTAAATTTGGCATGCTTTTCAGGAACAAAGTGAAAATCATTTCTAGCAACAGGCACTTCACAGGACTGTAAAAACTTTGTTGCCTCCTTCGAAAGGGATTTTTGCCTAAAGGCAAAAAAAAAAAAATTAACTCATCCCTGCCTGTCTTCAGCACATACATCTGAAATCAAGTCAGAAACAATATGTATGCTGCTGGTGATTTTTCAAGAACTCTTAATGTTCATGTTTTCACTACTAATACCAAACTTGATTAAATATATCTATTACATATATGGATGATATACACTCAGAACCAAAATGTTCATGAGTAGTAGAAAGCACGTATTTGGGAAAAAAATAAATTAGAGATTGCTTAAGTTTGCGCCTTTCATCCCCAGTCAGGTGATATGCCTCTAAAACTGGCTCAGAAGGATTCGTAACTCTATGTAGAGAAAATGTTTGCCCTAGAATTGCTACCTAAACCACATGGATTAAAAATAAATATAGCATTTAGTTTGAATTGTACTTAAAAAATTAAATCCTCACTTGTATATGGTTTGCATATTAGTGACTGTTTACAAGAATTTATAATTTGTCAGGTAACAATCAGTAAAACTTATTTTGTTTATATGACGGAAAGCTAAGTTTTCAGAGTCTGCTCCTTTTCTCTTTCTCAATTTGACATCGTCCCCCTACTCCATGTTAATTTTTATACAGCAAAACACTTAAGGGAGATCAAGTCTGTATTAAGCATCCCAAGCCAAAGAAGCAAACACAAAAGTAGATTTAAGTAGTTTCATGCACTACATATGGCCCAAAGTCCCCAGAGTAATTTAATTTAGTCACCATTTCTTACCCTTAAAACTATTTTTTTCTACCCTGTAACCATATGGAAGACTCACACACAGAGAGGAGAAAATCAGCAACTAACATTGTCAAAAGAAGCAGTGAAACACAAACTTACTCCACCGAGCCTACAGCACTTACAGAAGTCTCAAGCCAGAGAACAAAGGTAACTGTGAGCCAGAGTACTCTTACGAGGTGCCAGTATTGTCACTTAAAGATTAATTTGCAGTTTTAAAGTTTGAATTTCCTTACTCTTGTAAATTTATCAGATATTTAGTGCTACTTTTAAAAGACATGAAATTCTCATGAAAAAAAATTAACAGAACTCTGTTTAGGAAATACCATGCTGATATACTGCCTATTTAATTTTTATGCTACCTTTTTCATAACAATATCTGAAGTTTTAAGCAACAAATATTTATTACATTCTTCTGTTCTTGTTTCTCATTCACCACATAAATCATGGTCTTCCTCTCTCTGCCTTTATAGCAGCCGGCTGTGGTTTTAGAAACAAATTATTGTGACTACAAGTGATGAACAAACAGCAGAGGCAAAGGAAGTCTTGAGATACTATCCACATAAAAATCCCATTAATAAGATAATAGAGGGGGAGAGAACTACAGCAAAGCTGCAAAAAAAGCAGCTTTGCACCTAGACAAGATGTATTCCTTTTCTCCAAGATGCATTAGTGAACTTCAAAGAAATAGCCCTAATTTGAACACTATCATATCAAAATAACATATTTTTGAGCAAAAACTCGGTGCCTGGACATACAGAATTATTTTAGCAGTAAAAATAGAACTGTATTAATTTTTTATTGTTCTTCTGAAGATAGTGAAGCCAGTGCCATTCTGAAGAAGTCACACAGGTTTTATGCAAGATCTCTCATCACTGGTAGCTGAACTGTCAACTAAATTTCAAGGAACACAAATCTATTCTCTCCCCTCTTCACATCTATCCAACAAGAAGTTACTGGGGATTCTGTAGGAGTCAGCAGAGGCTGGATCTGAGGCTAGCCGAACTCCATGGACAAAAACAGGAACAAGAATGACCTTCAAGACCTAAATTATTTTAAGCCGTTTCTGAGAACGCTGTTTGTTCCTCAGACTTCATTTTAAATCTGTGCTGCTGCCAATGAT
Organism: Pitta sordida; assembly: GCA_013390025.1. Taxonomy (NCBI): domain Eukaryota; kingdom Metazoa; phylum Chordata; class Aves; order Passeriformes; family Pittidae; genus Pitta; species Pitta sordida. Next base: position 69,396 of record WEKX01001521.1, read on the forward strand.
TAAAACCACCTTTTTCATAAACTGGATAAATTAAATTTAAAAGTACCCAGGCATTACAAACAGATGAAACCATACTGACCAGTATTTCACGTAACAAACTATTTTTTTTCCCCCTCAGGTGAATCTGCTTAATCACTAAAGCCAGCACTTAATTTTTAAGGTAACTATTAACTCTCTTATCCCCTTGATGCTTAAGAATTATAAGCAATAGCTGTTACAAAATCCTTCAGCAACTGTCCTTATTTTCTTTCCTTTCTTTTTGTTTGGTTTGAGTTTGGGTTTTTTGGGGGGGCGGCGGGGATGTTTGTTTGTTTTTATAAAGAAACGTTGGATTTCAGGCGTTGCTGGTGAGGATGGCTCGAGGCAGCGTGTCCCCGTGGGAACTTGCTCTGGGCAGAGGAGCCGCCCCGCTCCCTCAGCAACACCGTCCAGCCTAATACATATTCATGTACCTCTTTGATAACAAAGGCTCCCTCCTCACTCCCGGCCCCATTTTTAAGGAGATTATTTTGTATTGTTTTATGTGATACTTTTTTTTTTTTTTCATGAGGGCTACAAAAAGACACCCCTTAATCCTCCTCCCGTCAATTCTCCCTCCCGAACACCGCCGTGCAGCCGAGGGCACGGTTGGAACTATTACGGCTACTTTTGCTTTGTTTCTCCCCTCTCCTTTTTTTTTTTTCTTTTTTTTTTTGGTTTTGTGTGCGTGTGTGGGTCTTTCTAAAGTCAGCTCGGGGCCGCCCGGGCAGCGGCAGAAGGTGGTCGGTGACCGACCAGCACCCTCGGCGGAATCCATCAGCTTTACCCCCAAAAACAGCTTCGCGGTTATTAAAAAAAAAATAAATTAAAACCCCCCCAAAGAATCGGGGGCAGGAGGGGGGGCGAGGATCGGCGCGCGCATCGGCGGGCAATGGCTGTTCCTAGCGACGAGGTATGTATTCAGCGCCGGAGGGTGAAGGGGGTGGAGACCAGGGTGGGGTGTCCCAGGAGCTTCGGCCGCCGCAAGTCCCTGGCACGGAGCTCCTGGCACCGGCCCCTGACACGCT